>JAADXR010000021.1:0-142073 GCA_023337935.1 Elongisporangium anandrum | reverse complement strand
CTGACGCAGATCCCCACCGTGACCACTGAGTGCATGGCCGACACCTCTGCGGCTTCGTACAACTCGCGTACCTCGATCCGCAAGGCTCTTCTCGTGATCGTTGACAAGATCATCGACACTGGAGACAAGAGCGGCACTCCTTTGATCGTGGGCGACTACATCTTGGCTGTTGCGAACCTTGGTCTTAATGTTCTCTCGACCTTCGACACCACGGGCCTTGTGGCTCTGGCTCAGGAGTACATTCAGCCTATCTGTGGACCTACTTCGTTCCTTGGCGAGATTGACAGCGGCGACATGACTCAATCTCTGGGTCTGACGGCTCTGGGCAAGGCCTTTGAAGGCAGTACCGGCACTTGGACCAAGAACGGCGACGGCATTGCCAAGATCACGTTTGTGAGCGTTGACACCAAGGATGTGACTGTGGTCATCCACTCTGCTGGTGATACTATCGCCAAGGTGGACGTGAAGAAGGGCAAGACCGTGGAATGGAACACGACTATCTCCACTCTGGCCGATAAGACGCTTTACCTTGACCGCTGGCGCCCGGGTTTCATCAGCATCCCTGGTAGCGGTGGCGGTTCGCTTCTGTCGTGGATCTCTCGCTCGGCTGAAGGTGGTCACCTAGAGCTCACGGCCAAGATCAACGTCAGCTAAGTCATATACTTTTGTTGAATGTTTGTTCCCAACCAAAATATAGTTGAGGTCTTGAGCCCAAAGAGTTGTGTTAAGCAGATCACGAAAACAAGCTTTTGCGCTCAAAAAAATGGCTTGAATAACTTTGAACTGTTGCAGTCGACGCCAATTATCACGCTTTTCATGTTGTCGTTGTTCAAATCGATTTTGCTATTTATGGAGGATGGGCGTTTCTTGTCCAACGATCTGAACAATCATGGACTGCACACTCGCGCTTCTTGTTATGCAGTTTGACCACAGATGCAGCCCAGTGGCAGGCACTGAATGCTTCAAAGTTGTGCATATCTTGACGACATGGGGTGTGCTGCGAGCAAAGAACTGCACGAAGACAAGCAGTCGGCGCCTTCTGTTTCTTCCGAAGTAAACCAATCACCTTTAGATAACAACCCTGAGCGCAAAACGTCATTGCTTCGTATCGACGAGCAAGGGGCAGACTGGAAGGTAGATGATAGTAGTTTGTTTCCGAATTCAAATCCTGTTGAAGCTGGTATCAACTCGCAGCTTGAGCATAGCAACAGCCGACGACTATCGAAGGAGCTACCACCAATCCGGCCTGCGAGCATTTTAACGCAAGTACAAACTGACAGTCTATCCGCGCATGAGCAAATGATGGATACCAGCTACTCAATGCGCTCACAAAACCCAGCTGGTCATGCGCCATCGTCGCCAACTTCAACTCCTCAGCCGTTAAATCCGATCAAAAATGCTCCGTTTCTAGGCGCTATCACACCGCAGGGTTCATTCGATCATATGGACCCACACCAATTTCCAGTGGCACAACCATTTGCCGAGATGTATCAGCAGCCACATCAGCCATTTCAAATGCATTCGTTAGAGCCACAAATTTTGTCTCGAGGAAAAGCCGAAGTACAACAATTAGGTATTATCCAAGATCGAGGGATGGGTGGACGAGGAAGTCGAGGTCGGGGAGGACGCGGACCATTTGGGCCATATGCCTCTCCTTTTCAAGCACCGTTGCTTATGTCTGGGAACAGCGGAAATGCGGGCCGTGGGGCGCCAATTCCAGGGCGAGGACGTGGTCGACCAGTTCAAGTCATGATCCCACAACATGCAAGAAGTCCAAGTGGAAATCATCAATTGCCGATAATGCAAGGAGGACCAGCGCTGAATATCAATGAACATGCAGCGCAATTCGATAGCAAGAAGCCTAAACGGTTGTCCAGCTCAAGTGGAGACGATGATGATGATGACGATGACGATATCCTTAATGAAGACGAGCAAGTGTCTGACTGGGGTGATGATGAAACGGAAAAATCAGAGCTACCAAAGAAAACACATCAGCTACCAGCAATTGCACCACACGATACTTTGCCGAATTTGGCAGTATCGCCGTCACAACACCAACTTAGTCCGATTCAAAAGACATCTCCAAGCAAACCTCCTTCGAAGGTCAAAAATTTTCGCCCTGCTTTTGAAGCTATGGATGATATTTTTCAAAATGTTGAGTCTGGCAGCGACGACGACACCGACGACGATGATGATACTGAAGCTGGCGAAGGCGACAACGAAGGCGTTCACGATTGGTTTGAAGCGGACTCCGAACACACCACTGTAGAAGATCATTCGAAGCCAACGCGATACCCGTCTCGTGAGAGAATATCAGCGAATATTGAATCGAAGCGTAGTGCTGGAAATGTCAAGAAAGACCCGCCAACTCCGACTGCATCAAGTGTACCTTCGCCACATCCCCCAGCATTAAAGCAGCCGTCGAATCGGGCAATACCTACTGGACCAAATACATCCCCCACACGAGGAACCATTGTTCCGCTTGGTGGGCCAGGGTCACCAGCCAATCCTGGTTCATATCGCTCAAACATCGTCGCCAGCCGGTCGCCAGCGATGGCGCCCATACCAGCGGAGTCAATGATCGCTAAAGATCCAAACGCAGCGATTCGCGACACCAAAGTCGTAAAGAAGAAGAAAGCCGAGCTTCCGCAGCACAATCTTCCCCATCCTGTTCCGAAATTTGGCGACTGGCTCAATTCACGTACAATGATAAACAATTACATCATATTGGAAGCTCTGGGCGCTGGAAGTTACGCTGAAGTCAAGCTCTGCAAAGAAAAAGTGTCGGGCAAACTGTTCGCAATGAAGTTCATCAATCGTGATATCATGAAGAAAGATAAACTTGGCAAGCAAAGTAAACTCGACGATATCAAGCGCGAGATTGCGATCATGAAGAAACTGCACCATCCAAATGTGTTGCGCTTGTACGAAGTCATGGACGATCCTAAGATGAACAAACTCTTCCTGGTTCTTGAGTATATGAAATACGGCGATTTGCTCAGCCACCAGAAAAAGAAGCATCCGAACGGCACGGGCGAGTATTTGCACGATCGCGATCTGCACTGCGTGTTTTTGCAGGTGATACTGGGTCTAGCGTATTTGCACGAACAGAAAATCGTGCACGGAGATATCAAGCCCCAAAATCTCCTCGTCGGCGACAAAGATGTGGTGAAAATTGCAGATTTCGGTATTTCCCAGTCGTTGTATGGAAGCAAGCAAAAGTTGACCGACACAGCAGGCACTCCTGCTTTCATGTCCCCAGAGATGTGCTCAGGAGAAGAATATTCAGGTCAGCTCGCAGATATCTGGGCCGTCGGGGCAACATTTTTCATGCTCAAGTTTGGAAATCCCCCATTTGTAGCCAAGTCCGCCATGCAAATATTCGAGAAGATCCAAAATGATCCGCTCGTGTTTCCATCTGCGATTGATCCGTCTCTAGAAGCCCTGTTGCGAGGCATGCTCATCAAGGATCCGCTGAAGCGCATGACCTTATTAGACGTAATGACGCATCCGTGGGTCACTAAAAAGGAAAGCTCGTCGCATTTTCTGATGAATCATCATCCAGCACCGCAGATCACGGTCTCAAAGGACGAAATCGAGCAAGCTATTGATCCCAAAGATCGATTCACGATCATCGTCAACACTCGGATTCAATTGATGAAGCGTCTCCACAAGGCACGGATAGAGATACTCTCCCGTCACGGACACAACGAACCTCCTCGACCTGATAGCGGCGATGGTGTGTCAACGACTGCTGGAGAGGTAAGCGTAGATACTAGTACAGCTTCCCACCTCGCAGCCCCAGTCGAAGCAGGAAAGTCACTATCCAAACATTCGTCCAAAATCCGGCATAACAAGATCCACGCCGACGCTGCTGATATGAACGGCGACCTCAGCACTGCACGAGAACGTCGAATGCTCAGCTCTGAAGAAATCGAGTATCGCGCCCAATTGTTTTCACGGAAAAAGCCCAGCGCAGTTCTCACGCAGACGCAATCAAAAAGCGCCAACGATGTATCAGGAAAGGCGAGTGGAGACGGCGACAGCGCAGACCAAGAAGATCTTAAAGACGATGAGCATCAAACCGATGATGATGTCTTGAGCAGTGACGATGATGAGGCAGCAGTCGCTCAGTCTCCGCAGCTGCTGGACGAGTTATTACTGACCACGCTCAGCATGCCGCCGCTGTCACGGTCCAAATCCAAGTTTGCTGCTGAAAAAACTGCATCGGCCATTAGGACTTCACCACCAAGTGAATCTACAAGTGATGACTGCACACATCATCATCAGGAAGCCAGCAGTGCCAACGCTGTGGCTGACTCGCAGGCGTTTTACGGTCTCAACACGCAGCTTCGCATGCAATTCGGCGTCAGTTCGCTTCAAGCACGACGCAATACCCAGGAAGATCGGTGGGTTGTACTGCCAAGCATCCCCGATGCGCCCGCAAAGTGGTCTTCCGGGGCGTTTGTGGGGCTGTACGACGGCCACGGAGGTGAAGAGTGCGCCAATATCCTGCAGGAGCAGCTGCACCATTGGATCTTCCGGAATGCGGAGGACACGCTGCTGGATCTCGAGCGACTGCAGAGCTGCTACCTGGAGCTGGATCTCTTCGTGTGCGACTATCTCCAGCACAAGGGCGATCTGAGCGGCTCCACTGCGACGTGTCTGCTCCTGTGTCCGGACTTGAGCGCGTCCTCCCACAGGCTCCAGGCCATCGTGAGCCACGTGGGCGACTGCAGACTCGTGCTCGGCAAGCGCAACGGCGACTGCGTGGACCTAACGACGGACCATCGACTGACACTCGCGGCCGAGCGCGATCGCATCCTCCAGCGCGGCGGCCGCGTCGTGAACAACCGCGTGAACGGCGTCATGGCCATCACACGTGCGTTCGGCGACTTGGAGTTCAAGGGCATGCTGGACCGCAAGCGCGCGTCCTCATCCACGGCGGCCATCGAGGTGCAGCCCAATCTGTTCCAGAGTGACGACGACGAGAAGACGCCCGCGCTGCTCACGGCGCGGCCGGACGTGGCGCTTCTCACGCTGGACCCGCTCGAGCACGAGTTCCTGCTGCTGGCGTGCGACGGGCTCTGGGACGTCATGACCAGCGAGGAGGCGCTAGCCACGCTGCGGGACCGGTTCAGCATCCACGGAGACCTGCAGCTGGCCGCCAAGGAGATCGCGCAGGAGGCCATCCGCCGCTACTCGAACGACAACATCTCGGTCATCGCGTTGCATTTGGCCCAATGAGTGCGCCGGTGTACCACAAGCACTGGTACCCGCCTTCTCCCGCCCATTTCCAGCATGCTGGAGCTGCACGAGCGACTGGCGGCCTATCGCGCGGCGGCCGAGCGGCCGCAGCAGCCGGAGCTCTTCGACGAGGCCGCGTTCCGGTCCGGTAAGTACACGGACGGCGCGCTGCTGCAGTTCCGCGGCATCGTACGCGACGTGCAGGACCCGGAGCTCGTGGTGCTGGCGCCGCATGCCGAAGACCTGGCGCTGGGCGTCGTGGACGAACAGCTCAGCGAGAAGCTGGTGGAGCGCATCCCGCTCAAAGTGGCGCTCGTGCCCCACACGACGCAGTGGGCCAGCGAGGCCTACCGCCCCACGAAGAAGCCCACAGAGACGGACCAGGCGCCAGTGACCAAGCCTGTGGCTGCGAAAGGAGTGAAGCGCTCGAATGAAGACGTGGACGTCGAGATGGACACGGAAGCCGAAGCTCAAGCGGAGGGCGCTTCAGAGGACGCGTCACTGAAGAAAGCCAAGTCAGAAGCCGTAGAGACCGGAGCGCCAGCAGCTCAGCAGACGATCGGCAGCAGCGCTCAGACCATGAGCATCTTCGTCTACGATGGACAGTACAAGGACATCTCCATGGACGCCTTCAAGGTCAACGAGGCGTTTGATTTCATCGGCATTCTGGATTTGATGGTGCTGGGCTCTGGAGGCCATTCCAAGGCCAAGGACGGAGAGCTGAGCGTGCAGGAGCTGGAAGAACTCGCCATCTCGGAATGCTTCGAAGGAATCCAGCGCAAGGAACGCTCTGGCGCCGTGCTGCACTGCTGCGACGTCACGCACCTTGACAACCTGCATCACATCAAGCCGCACGAGTCCAGTGCATTCTATCTGAAGCTACAGCAGACCAATGTGGAACGGATCGCACTCTGCGTGGAGGAATGGAAAGCCCTGGGCTTCGAGCCAGAGATCGCCAGTATGCGCCAGCGACTGGTGGAGTACCTGGCGAGTGCTCTTCTGGGGGATACGGTTGCTGCAGAATACCTCTTGCTCTGTCTTCTGTCGCGGGTGTATACGCGTGCGGATCCATCCACTCCCCTCGGGAACCTGTCGCTGAATCTGGTCATTGGAAACGCGATCAAGGCCAATGAAATCGACGCGTTCACGGACAAGCTGGAAGCCACGATCCGCTCGCTTGTGCCCATGGTCGTCTGCGTCGACCTCTCGCTGCAGCAGCTGAACGATACTAAGTTCATGCCGCACAAGGACTACGAAAACGAAGTTCTTTTGGGTGGTGTGCTCCAGGTCGCGCATGGAACTGCGATGCTCGTGAAGGAAACGTCCTTGTCAGCCGGGCAGTTGAGTGAGCAAGGCACCAAGAATGTCGGCGCGCTGCAATCGCTCGTGGACAAGATGCTGCTCCCTTACGACTTCCACTACTACAGCATGGACTTCCCGCAGGATGTGGCGATTATCACGATCTCGGAGGGCAAGAGCATTCTGCCCGTGACTGCTGTGGTTCCTCTTCTCGCGACTTCGACAGCAAACGCAGATGTAGCGTCGGTGGAACTGCCGTCGGAGGCGTTGCTTCACTGTTTTCGCATGTTCCTGGGCGTTCTCCGCTCCATCACTGTGAACATCGGCAATGAACAGGCTGAACTCGCTGAGCAGCACTACGTGGCCTGTCGGAAGGAGCAGCAAAACGTATCGGTACGTAGCTTCGTGTTTCATCGATGGATAAAGCATAACACTCATCATGGTATTGTAGGTGGAGGACTTGCACCGCTGGCTGCGCGTGTCTCGCTTGGTGGCGCTCAGCCGTGGCGAAGCTGCGGTCTCTGCGCAGAGCTGGAAGGGCATGCTGGAGCTAGAAAGCAAGACCAGCGAGCGTAGCACGGTGACCTGATCAATTTATTTTGCTACAAGCTTACGGCAAATGTCCTGTACGCGCAAAGCAACGACTGTCTTGTCCTTCTCGTGTCTCGTTTGGCTCAGCTGTTGGTCGGCGTCCACTTCTGGATCACGACCACCAGGAAGTCTCTCTCTACAAAGCTCAGAGAGAGGGATGTGAGCATAAAGCTGTGAAGCAAGAACGATCACCACTCGTACCGTGGGCAATCAACAGTTCGAGCTTCTTGACTCGCACGCGCATGTACTGCAGGTCGTTCTTTGGGTTCAGATCGCGCACGACGCCTCTGGCTTTGGTCGTGAGCTCCTTCATGTAGAGCGCGTACTTCTCAGCTTCGGGCAGCTGCATCTGCGGGTGGCGACGCAAGACGTTGCCGTTCCTGTCTGCGATCACATAGCCTTCCACGCCCTTGTGGTTCTTGATGCGCTCCAGAGTCTCTTCCACTTCCGACATCTCTCTCTTTGGCGGGAGCGTCTCTGACTCAAACAGACGCAGCGACTGTTGGAGCTCGATGGGGTTTTATTTTCTATCATGACGGAGGCTCTATTCACTGTCCTTGTGCTCTGACGCAGGCTTAGCGATAATGTAGTACGTCGTGCCGAAGTGGAAGCGGCGCACGGTCTCTACCTCGAGCCCAGCTTCCTTCACGAGCGCGAGAATGTCGCGGTTCCAGTGGCAGCCCCAACGCTGCGCGTGCGCGTTCGCGAACTTGTCGAGCACCGAGCTCAGCCACGCGTAGTGGCTGCGGCCGTGCTCCAGCAGCAGGATCCTGCCGTCGCGCTTGCACACGCGCTGCATCTCCTGCAGCGTCTTGACGCTGTCGTCCATGCTGCAGAGGCCGAACGTGTCCACGACGGTGTCGAAGGCCTCGCTCTCAAACTGTAGATCCTGCGCACTCATGACGAGCAGATCGCAGGCCGCAAGACCCTGCTTGGCCTCTGGCGTGATCTGCTGCAGCATGCCGTCGCTGAAGTCGGTCAGCGTCACGCGCGCCTCGCGTGGGTAGTACTCGAGGTTGCGACCTGTGCCCGCGGCGATCTCCAGCACGGAGCCGTGTGCCGACTTCATGATGAACCGGCGCATGAGCGAGATGCCCGTCATCATCTCATCCACGCCCACGTCTGCTCCACAGCCGCAGGAATGAGTGAGCCATGAGCCAACCAACCAATCGACAGACTTGAGCTGCTCGCACCTTTGTCGTACTTGTCGGCGTTGCCGTTGAACACCTGCAGCCGCTTGGCGTTGGTCATGAGCTCCGCATGCGCGTCCTTCTTGGGCTCGTAGAACGTCAGGTACGCGGCCGTCGTGGCGCCCACGTACACGGCGGCGCCGCCCAGCAGCACACTCGGCCTCTTCCACATCTTCAGATCAAGTAATGATACATGGCCAACCCTAGTCTCCGAAATTACCATTCTAGCCTCTTCATACTGTTCAGATCATAAAGCATCCAATCCGACGACCAGCATGACGCAGAAGCTGCGGCTGCCGTTGGTCCTGGCTGCTGGCGTGGCGCTGCGCGTGGCCCTGTACGCGTTGCCAGGGCTGCATGAGACGCTGTCGGCGCGGCCGGAGCTGGTCACGGCAGTCTCGTCCTTCCGCCGCGTCAAGGAGAGCGTCTTCCTCTTTGACCACGTGGGCTCTCCCTACGCTGGCGACGTGTTCCATCAGCCGCCGCTCGTGTTCGCGCTCTTCTATCCGCTGCTACGGGTCGTGCCCTCGGCACTCCAGTTCGCAGCGGCCTGTGCGCTCTTCATTGCGGTCGATGTGGCCATTGCGCTGGGGCTGGCGAGATTATGTAGACGCACTCTGCGCATGGAGGAAGGCCGAACGCCTGCGCACGACGGCCAGGAGATCTGGCTGCACCAGATCCCAGTGTCTCCGCTCTTCAAGCCGTCCAATCTGCCCGCCATGGTGGCACTCGTGTACGTTGCTTTGCGTTGACATGAACGTAGGCCTTGTGTGTCTGACCCATCTTCATTGAGCAGCTACCTCTTCAATCCGTACACGCTAGCAGCGACGGGAGCGATGGCGACCACGTCCCTCACGCACTTGGCGGTGCTCTACAGTCTCGTGTTCGCGGCTGAAGGTAGAATAATGAACCTAATAGCTGTGGAGCTGGCTTGCTAATGAATTCATTTCTGGGTGGACCTTAGGAGCTGTGGTGGCATCGATGCTCTGTGTTGCCATCGGCACGTATCTCTCTGTCTACCCACTCTTCCTGCTTATTCCGATCCTGCAGCTGCTTGAGAACGCCAAATCTTCACAGGTGCGGATGCCAGAGTAGCATTCTGCTGTCGTGGAAATACTGACGTGATCGTGTGTTTCAGGACCAGACTCCACGTGCGATTCCGAATGGGAAGCTGGTGGTCTCTGCAGTTGGCGTGTTGTGCATGTGGGTCGGATTGCTCCTGAACTTATCCAAGATGCTGAACGGTGGCTGGAGTTTCATCGAGGTAAGCACTCGACCCCCAGTCCTTTAGTTCAAACCGATCTCATTCACCTTTGGGTTGGTCTCCTGCAGGATACGTACGTCTGGGTGGCGAATTATTCGGATCTGACCCCAAACGTGGGCGTGTTCTGGTACTTCTTCATGGAGCTTTTCGACCGGTTTATCCCGTATTTTCTGCTGGTCTTGCATCTGCATCCGTGCATCTACGTGCTGCCCATTTACCTTCGACTCTAGTACGTCGTCCTTTATGAATGATTTTTGAAAGGGAGGTTCGCAGTTAACGCTTATCTCTTCCACTGCCGTAGTTATCGCCCTCAGGCGTTTGCATGTGCGCTGGTGGGCATTTTTACGCTCTTCCAAGCGTATCCGTCCTTCGGCGACTTTGGCTTCTTCATCAGTGTCATGTCAATGCATCCCAAGACCATAATGAGCAAGTTTGCTGCTGCTTGCTGAGCGCATCTCATTGCTTGCCTTGACTCACTTCCACTTGTTGCTGCAGCGATCGAGAACCGATTCGTCTACGCTTTGGGTCTCGCAGTGGCGACGTGCATGCTGCCGGTCATGTGGTTCCTCTGGCTCTTCCCAGCGTCAGGCAACGCCAATTTCTTCTATAACCAGACGTTGGTTTACCAGATCTTCAATTCCCAGATCATCTCTGCGTTCGTTGGCGCCACGATGAAGCGAGACAAGGACCTGCAGACGTATTGCAAGAGAATGAACACGGCCACATCAGAAGTTGCCTCCAAACCGAAAACGGAATAGATCAAAGAGGTGAAGCTTACTGCAATGTTATCGCTTGGCTTGCTTGATCACCACAGGAAGAGAGGACGCGAAAGGGAAGGATGATCGATCATCATTAAGCAGGGTGCTGGATGCTGCTGGAGTCATGCGGATTCGGCCGCGAGATGGACTCGGGAACTCGCGCATGTAGCTAACCTTTGGCAACGAGCGTTGCTGCTGAGGCAAAGTCTGGGCAGAGGAGCGACATGTCAGATGCTGGAAATTTGTAAGCCGCCGCAGAGGAATATTGCCTACCGATTGCAGTGAGAACAGCTCGCTATCGTCTTCATGTTCGTCATCAAACTCTCCATGACCCCACGATGGAGTCTTCCGAGACGACCGATTCCGGATGGCTGGAGTTCTTACTCGCAGTGACTGAGGATGCTTCTCATTTTCACCCTGCACGAGAACAATCCGATCCAGCATGAGATACCACCAATTGCAGTGCAAAGGAAGTAAAGTCGTACCAAGTGCTTTGGCAAGAAGCTGCCCTTGTGGGGATCTGATGATTGGTCCATGGACGATGAATGAGCAGTCGCTTGATCGAACGGTTGACGGATCTGATTCGAGTGTGAGTTCTTCCTCTTCGTCTCATGAACGAGAGATCGCATGGACGCGTCAAGGTGCTGATTCGTGGTGTCTTCCTGGATTTGTGCGAGTAAAGTTGGTTTCTTCGTGTTGACTGGGGCAGCCTTTTTTGTAGTAGCTTCCAGTGCTTGGTATGAACTTTTGTTTAGAGTCGGTGAATCGTGAAGCACAACTCCCTTGGCTAGTTTTGTTTTGGAGGGATCCAAATCCAGCTTAGGAAAGGATTGGAATGATCCGGATTGGCCTTCAAACAACGGACTCTGATTGATAGAAAGTTGACGTTCAGTATCTCTGGTGAAGCCAACAATTAGAACACACACTTACCTGCAAAATACTAGTCTTGCGTCGTCCTTTGGCCTGACGTGATGGTGATCGTAAATGTTCCTGCTCGTGACCTTGTGTTTGTTGTATTTGGCCTTCAGGGGGAGCTTCCTCGGTCAACTCAACAGGCGAAGCCAGCTGAAATCGTGGCGCAACAAGGCTTTGGTGCACCAGGTCCTGCTGCATTTCTGCTCTCGGCTTTTTAGCCACAACGAAGCAGTTTTCGCCAACGAGCAGCTCGCCATTCTTTTCCAGCATCACCACATGCGATTCCAGACCTTCATAGTCCTCTGTGCGAAACGTAATGGTGTTTTCAGTTGGTCCCGACGTCTTTGCTATCGGCGACAGCTTTTTCAGCGGTAATGCGGGTGTCATGGCTCTAGACGCGATGCGAGATCGCCCTCGTTCTTTCCGCATCGCTTCTAAAGCCATGACCTCTTCTCGCTCCACTGAGACAGTCGGATCGGCGAGAGACCGAAGCTTGAGTTTGAACTCGCTCTTGCGGTGAATCTCCTGCGTGCGTTTGATTCTGCTCTCGCGTCGATCGATTTCCTCACTCACTTCTTGTCTCCGGAACATCTCTGCATAGTCTCCAGGAGTTCGTGAGGCCGTCCCGAGCGAATACCGAGCTGAACTTGCCGCTGATTCACTCGATTGCATGAAGGATTCGCCTGTCTCCTCACGAGAGAAAGCTCTAGAATGCCAGGATGCACCGTCAAACGGAGATTTTCCAGGTGACAGAGAGGCTGGGACACTCATTTTGGACATGTTCACGGCAGCGAGCACTGAACTCCGGAAAACCGTCGACGATGCCGCCACGGAATCCCCGCCAAGCCGAGATGCGATCCGAGAGGACGCTCGCATGCCAGTCATGCTCGACTGGTACGGCTTTATCTTCACTTTGACGCACGCCAGATTCGGCTGGTGCCGGTCAATGAGAGAGGGTGGAGGCTCTGCGTCACAAGCGAACTCGACATTCCCGTCGGCTGGATTATTCAATTTCTCCAGGGATATCACGGCTCGAATTTCGTCAAAAAGGCCTCGGATCGCCATGAAAAACTACAAAAGAGAGCGAAGAGTGAGAACTTTGTTGTCTTCCTGGTCTCTCAGCAGCCTCGTACAATGATATCATTATGGTCGATCACTTGCTCGCCCTCCAAAGCGTTGTTATCGTTCACGTCTTGGCCAGTTGAGTCCTTTGAATCCGGCTGTGCGAGTCAGTTATCAATAATTTAGGCAAGGACTACGATTCGTACTACTCACTTGTTCCGGTTCTAGATCGCTCTTGACTGCGTCAATGCAGTCGGTCTCGGGAGGCTCCATCTTGAAGCGTATCAGACGAATTACTAAAGCAACCGGATGCACATGCGAGCGCTGATCATTGCGTCCATGGCAGTCTTGTGATCACTTTTGTCTCTAAGCACGTCAGAAAATAGCTTCTTGAAGCGAAAAATAGCTTCATCAGCAGTCAACAGATCGCAACAAGAACCGCCTTTTGTCTCAAGACCAGGGGTCAACGATGCCAGCACAGCACAGTGAATGCAGGAACCCAAAACGACCGAACTCTATCCTCGCTGTTTGCTGTGTATTGTTTCGCCTCGCTCTACTACGCTAACTGACCAGCTCCAGACGTTGCAATCAAAAAAATATCATCGCCCCTGCGTTGCTTCCTGTCGTGGCTGGCTGGCTGGCTGGGCTGGAACTGGAAGGCCGATCTACTTCTGCTGCTGGCGAGCATTTCGGACGACATCTAATAAGGCACCGACATTCTTCTTATACAGTTGTAATTTCACATTGATCTCCTGCCACTGCGCGGCGCTGAAGCCACGCTGCAGCACGCGCGAGATCACGACCGTGTGGCGCAGCTGGTCGATCTTGGCGCTCACGAGGTTCTGCGTGATGGCCTTGACGACCCACTGCTCCACATCGTCCTCGGGCACGGCCAGCGCCTTGGCGATGGTGGCGTACGAGATCTCGTCGAAGCCCGTGGGCTGCGCGCACAATGTGAACAGCCGCATGGTCGAGGTCAGCTCGGCCTCGTCCAGGCCGGCGTCCTTGAAGAACGCGGCGCCGGCCGCCTTCTGGAACGCGGTGAATTCGGTCAGCGTCTTGGTCGACACGATCGAGAGCAGCTCGTACAGCTTGCCGTTCGTGCTGCAGCTCTTGAGCGTGGCCACGACCGGGTTTGCCACGAGGTCCACGCGCGAGGCGAAGCTGGCGACCGGGTGCAGCAGCACGATCTTGGTGGCGCGCACGGCCACGTCCTTGCCCTGCGCGTACTTGGCCGGGTCCACGAAGCTCGAGAGGAACTTGTCCAGGAAGAGCAGCACCTTGACGCTCTTGGGCTCGCTCTGCTCGATCACGTCGGCGATCGTCAGATACAGCGTGCGACGCTGCGCGGGCGTGAGCGCCTTGGTGTCCACGAGCGACTCGACGTTGTCAAAGTAGCTGTTCACGAGCTCCACGTGGTCCGACTTGCTGGCGAAAGTAATGATCTGCACCAGCGACTCGAAGCGCAGCTCCGGGAAGCCCTTGAGCTTGTTGAACACGTTGGTCGTGCTGCAAGAGAGAGAGAGAGCGTCAGCCGGCTTGCCTTATCCATGCCAATCAATCAACCAGCACTCACATCCGCAGGCGGAGCAGCGCCTTGTCGTCCACCTTGGCCGTGAGCGTGGCCAGCAGCTTCTTGGCGTCGGCCGTGGCGACGTCCTTGGCCTGCGCGCGGATGACCTCGATCAGCAGCGTGAAGCAGCCCTCGACATCGGTCTCGGCGCCGTGCGACAGCAGCTTCTCGGTCTTGGGCAGCACGGCCTTGATGATGGTGGCGAACTCGCCCTTCTTGATCTCCTGCGAGAAGTCGACGGCTCCGTTGAGCAGCTTGTTGACGTACGCGACCAGATCGGTCGCAGCGGCGGCGGTGGCGGCCATGGCTTCCTCGGATGAGCTTGTTGGGCTGCGGGGCTGATCCAAATTCCTTCCCTTGCAGCAACAAACCCACGCCAGCCAACCACACACACCCTCAACCAGCAACTGCCCCAACGCAAACCACCACGGTTGCCCAATGAGAGCAGCATCACGTAAAGTTCGGATGTGGCGTGCGAACTTAAGAGAAACTCTGCGACGTGTGGTAGATTAGGACAGACAAACAGTTTCGCGTCGTTTCACATGCATACGTCCAATGAGTCTCTCTCTTCATCAGGCTGGGGCTCCTGCTCACGTGAGGGGGAGAGGCGACCATGGGCCGGAATGGTGTCAAGGTCATCATCCGCACGCGGCCGACGGCCAACTTCGCCACGAACCAAATCCAGATCGACCCGGACGAGAACGCCATCACGCTCTACAACAACAGCAATGCGCCGTCGCCCACCAAGTACAACACGCAGGCCAGCAGCGGGCCGAGCGCCACGCTGTCGCCGTCCATGGCCAGCGTGGCGGCCGCCGCACCCTCGAACCGCAAGGACTGCTGGAAGTTCAAGTTCCATCAGGTGCTGCACAACGCCGGGCAGGACAAGGTCTACGAAGCCATCGCGCGCGACATCGTGCACGGGGCAGTCGTGGACGGAGTGAACGGCACGATCCTGGCCTACGGGCAGACAGGAGCCGGCAAGTCGTTCACGATGATCGGCGACACGCGCAACTACCAGCACCGAGGCATCGCGCCGCGAGCGATCGCGCAAGTGTACGAGGAGGTGGAGAACCGCATCGAGATCTCGTACACGATCCACGTGTCGTACATGGAGATCTACAACGACCGCATCTACGACCTGCTGGAGCACTTCGGAGACGCCGATCCGTCGTCCAGCAAGGGCGAGTACGTCGTGGTCGAGGACGCGCGAGGCACGTACGTGCGCGGCCTGACGCAGGTCGAGGTCACGAGCGAACAGGAGGCGCTGGACCAGCTTTTCAACGGCGAGCTGCAGCGCACAGTGGCGGAGCATCAGCTCAACAAGCGCTCGAACCGCTCACACTGCATCTTCACGTTCCACATCTCGCAAAAGTCCCGCGCTGGAGGCAACGAGCGCGTAACACACAGCAAACTGCATCTGGTAGACCTCGCAGGCAGCGAGCGACTGAAGAAGACGATGGAGGACGACGGCGGCAAGGGCACGTCCACGATCAAGAAGGAGTCCATGTACATCAACCAGAGTCTGAGCTTTCTGGAGCAGTGCATCGTAGCGTTGGCTTCCAAGGAGCAGCGGCATATCCCGTACCGACAGACCAAGCTCACGAATGTGCTCAAGGACTCGCTCGGAGGCAACTCCAACACGCTTATGTTCGCATGCATCTGGGTACGTGTGCAGCACTGAGAGCCTCGTGGTTGTTTTGACGGATGCGCTGTCTTTGGAATAGGGCGAAGGCAAGCACTTGGAAGAGACCATCTCGACGTTGAAGCTGGCGCAGCGCATGATGCACGTGCAGAACGAGATCGCGACCATTGTCGAGACGGACCCCACGATCCTGCTGCGCAAGTACGAGAAGCAGATCAAGGAGCTCAAGCACGAGCTGGTGATGCACGACGCGCTGGTCGAGCGCACTGCCGTCGTGTACGACGAGCACACGCCCGAGCAAAAGCACCAGCTCATGAAGATGATCCTGCAATATGTCGACGCCACGACCACAACGCAGGAGGACGAAGCTCTGAAGCTCAACAGCATCCACGAGATCCGCGAGATGTTCCGCCAGTTCAAGATCTTGCTCAAGAACGCGCAGAACGAGGCGCTGGCGCATTCGAACGCGTCCATACGCGCTGGCTCTGCTGGGTCGAATGCCTCGCGCACTCAGAGCTCGAATGGCTCACGCGCAGATATTCATCACCACGGCATGGACGACAGCAACAGCGCCAGTCACGACACGCTCGTAGGCGAAGACGACCCAGGCGCGGTAGGTTTCGGTCTGGGCGTGGCCTCGAGTGCTGCCCGTCCGTCGACCATGGACACAGTCAAGAAGAACAGGGATTCGCCCATGCGTGGAAGCAATGGCAGTGGATCCGGCAGTGGGTCATCCGCATTTGATGGGGAAAACGCGAGATCGCGACGGCGGAGTCCGTCTCCAGCACGGCCACTGGATTCGTCTATCGAAGACAAGGGCGGCCGCAGCAATGAGGATAACAACCGCCTTCCTGGCATGGATGACGACGAAGATGACCCGGACTCGTACGCGCTAAGACTGAAGAACGACGCGTTCAAGTTTTACAAGACCGGACCGGGCAAGAAGATCCACCGGAGTCTGCAGGAGGAGAAGGACAAGCTCATCGACTCCAAGCAAAAGGTCAAGCAGATCACGAGTCGAGTGAACAGCGTCAAGGCGCAGATCGACTCTATCAAGGCCAAGCTCGAGGAAAAGCGTAGCCATCGCACAGGCGGCAGTGCTGTCGGCAGTTCTCCAACGAATCTGAAGTCCAAAGCGGGCCCTATTTCACCAGGAAAGGAGCGAAGTGGGTTCTCTCAGCAGCAGCAGCGGGAAGAGGTCGTGGATGAAGAGGAGTTTGTTCTCATGACCTCCGAGAGAGAAGCCAAACGAGACTACCGCTCGCTCTTTGACGATCTGAAAGAGGCGAAAGCCGAGATGGATTTCACCAGTCGAAGCGTGGAGCTGCTGCGCATGCGTCTCGTGCGCGAATTCGAGGACTGGTATGAGAGCGAAGGCCATAACCACGCACGCAGTAAAGACGATGGATCGCCCGTTGGCAGAGGCGACGGCTTCCACTCCGATAGCTACGGGCAGAGTCGTCGCTCGTACGATAGCGGCGGCGGAAGCAAGGACGACAAGCTCGACGACGGCGAGAAGTTCGATCAGATGGAGGTGGAGCGCATCCGAGCGCAGGATCCGGACTCGCTGGCGTTTTTCCAGGCGCAAAAGAAAATGCGGCAGCAGGCTGGCACGACTGGAACGCAGCGCAAGTCCAAACGAAGCAGCTAGAATAGAATTTCCTTCTGCAGGAAACAGGTTGTGACGAACTCCGTGCAAATAAATAGGCTCTCGTGTTGAAAATTAATGCTTGGTTCTCTATTTGGTCATCAGTAATCTGTTTCCTGCTCCTCTGGCGACCGCCCTCGACGAGAATGATGACTGCCGCTGTTGGTTCGGGAGTCGTAATTGGTCTCGTTGGTTTCGTCGGCAGTCGCGGACGAGTGCTTTTCCTTCCGGTCTTTCTTCTTCTTGTGCTTGTTTTTCTTCTTGATCAGAGACGCATCGGGGCTTCCCTCAGCACCGCTAGCCTTCCAATCTTCGTCATCGGCAGTCTCTTCTTGCCGCTCTTTGCGATCGCGGTGGCGTCGTGAGCCGTGACCACTGCGACTGTTGCTGTCCCGCGAAGAGGACGAAACGCGATGTGAACCACCAGCTTCCGGCTCATCGGCTCCAAACGGGGCGTCGAATTCGCCCAGACTGGTCTGACTCTTGGTGTTGGCGCTACTGAGTCCGTCAGCCCGAGCGCCTTGGCGAGAGCCCTGACGAGACTGCAGGCGATCTCGCGGCTGGTATTCGCCATTGAGAGGCGACAGAAGATCGTCCGGTGGCGGGAAATAGCGTTCAGACTCTCGACAGTCCTTGTTTTTCCGTCGCTCCTTCACAATCCCCCCGGACGATGACGTTGTGGTGCTGTTGCTGCTAGGCTTCTTGCTTGGAGGCAGCGAAGAGCTATGGGTCTGCTGAGGTGAGTCATCGTGACTGCTCTCCACACGACTGGATCGAACAGCACTGGGCAGTCGCCCCATATCGGGCGACAGTAAACGACTGGACTGAAGTGATTGATGCGGCTGGTGGTACGGGGGCAGAGCCTGCAGCGTATTCTCACTCGAGCGCATGGTCAGCATGCCAGCCTCGCTGCTGCTGCTGGGCTTACTGCCGTAGCCATCAGAACTTGCATTGGATCCTCCTTTGGTGGAGTGCTTCCTGCGCTTAGCGTTGCCTGATGAGCTGGATGATCGCACAGTTGAGGAACCGTGGCCAGTTGGCATGGACTCATCGTCCGACACAACCTCGACACCACCGGATTGCTCACCGTAGCCGCTGGGAGGCCGTTGGTCGCCACCTCCGCTGAAACTCAGAGTCGGCAGCTTGATTTTCTGGAAGTCGCTGCGTGGTTTGAGCTTCGGCAGCTGCCATTCCTCTCGCTCTTCGATCCAAACAGCTCGCTCCCAGACTTTAACCAGCTCGTTCTGCGAGAGGAAGATCTCGGCCAGCTGCTCCAGCAGCTTGGTCTCTTTCGTTTGCTCGCGAATGGTGTCCAGCAGATTCTCTCGCTCGCGCTCAAACTCGTTGTTCACGTCCACGATCTCCTGTCGCGCCAGCTCCAGCTTGGCTTTGTACTTGGC
The DNA here is from genome assembly GCA_023337935.1 of Elongisporangium anandrum. Lineage (NCBI taxonomy): Eukaryota > Oomycota > Peronosporomycetes > Pythiales > Pythiaceae > Elongisporangium > Elongisporangium anandrum. The sequence goes on along the minus strand of JAADXR010000021.1, from coordinate 123,481 downwards.
CTCCTTCTTCTTGGCCGCGAGAAGAGCGGTCTGCGCAAACTCCTGGGCTTTCGTTAATTCGATCTCGATCATCTGCTTCTCCATCGCGAGAGCTTTGCGTGCAGCTTCGTTCTGCGCTTCTTTCTTGGCCTTGTCTCGCAGTTTGATCTGCGCACGTCGGTAATCTACTTGCTGCTTGAGAAGTGCGATCTCTGAATTGACCAGCGGCTGGTGCCCTGGGCCAAGGTCGCTGGATGAGGAACCGCCCAAGATCTGACTCTCGATCTTCTTCAGCTTGTTGCGCAGGTCCTCCTTCTCACGCATGTACGCCTCCATGGTTTGCTGCGTACGCACCAGCTCCTTGCCCATTTGATCTCGCTCCACCATGATGTTCTGATTCATCTCCTTCAGCTCGTTCTTCTCCTGCATGTGCTCGTCTGGGATCACTTCTTTCACCACGACTTCCTTCACGATCTTGACTTTGGGCGGCTGCTTGGCACGCTGCTCGGCCTCTTTCATCATGAGCTCCGCCTTGGCCATCATATCTCGCGCCTGGGCGTCCACTTGAGCAGCTTTGCTCACAGCCAAGGCGATAGCAGGGTCCTCCTTTGGCGGTTCTACCTTCTGTGCCTTCTGTGGTGGCGGTGTAGAAGGAACAGGATCTTGCGAAGGCGCTGATAATGGTGGCATTAGACCACTAGGCTCTGGTATCTCCTGTACCACACGAGGACTCGCAATTGGTGGTAAAGCAGATTGCTGTGGTTTCTCAGCCAACGGCTCCGGACGAGGCGTAGGTGGTGTAGCCACAGTGCCTTCTTGTCTGCTTTCGACTGCTGACGCACTCGCCTCAGCTTGCAATTGGCTTGCCTTGATCTTCTCTTCCTCCTGTCGTTGTGCGATGAGAGCTGCTTGTCGCTGCTGCTCCTGCATTGCTTTCGCTTCTTCCATCATGCGTTTCGCTGTCTCGAGCATATCAGCAGCCTCGCGTTGGTATTTGGCGATATCTTCTCGCTCTCTTGCGAGCGCTGCTTCGTTGGCTTCAGCAGCAGCAGCACTGGCGGCTCGGGTCTCTGCCTCTGGTGGTGTCGACCGCCTTGGCGGCTGTGGAGTCAGAGGACGAGTAGGCGTTGCGATCCCGACGCCGCCAGCACTTCCTGGCGCGCTTCCTCGCGCCTGCGCCTCTAGAAGCTGCTTTAGACGCTCGATCTCCTCCTTGTACTCGCGCAGCTTGGCGTCTTTGGGATCCTCGTTCACGATCGGTTTGTTCTTGATGTTCTTCGCTCGGTTTGCGTACCGGAGCGTGGACAGCGTCTCATCGTAGTTGTAGTCGGCTGGACTCACAGCGGCGACCATGAGCGTCTTGGTGTTGCCGCCTAATGAATCCTGCAGCAGTCGCGTGAGCTTGGAGTCTCGGTACGGAATGTGCTTGCCCTTGCCGTCCACGAGCGCCGAGATCACGTTGCCCAGCGCCGAAAGACTCAGATTGATCTTGCATCCTTCCTATTTGATCGGACGCCAGCGTCAGTACGTATTATCAACAGTGCATCATTCACGCTTTACCTTGAGTCGGTTTCCAGTCGCTCCTGTCTTGCTCTGTCGCTCACTTCCTGCCAGATCGACCAGATTCAGCTGATAACATGCAGACTATTAAACTCCAATACTTTAGACGTTGCAAAAATGCCCGAATTCGTACCTTGCCAGCCTTAAAGTGGTCTTGCCCGCCGATCTTCTCGCTGGTTTCCACCACGACTGTGAAAATGGAGTGCGAGCGCGATGATCCTTCGTTCTAGAGCCACACATGGACGCGATCAGCAACACGCAAGCGATCTAAGCTCTGCTATCGTCGTTTACCATGAGCGTCGCACCGACAGTTCGGTTCTTGAAGCCGCGATTCATCACTCTATCAAGCCAGACAGCAGTTGTGAGGTCACCAAGTCCTCGAATCCCTTCGTAGCTGGGGCGTTTTACCTGTTCATGGAGTCCACATCGCTCACCACGACCTCCGTGAGGTCTTTGACGTACACCGTGCCGTCTGCGCTCTCCTTCAGATCGAGTTTCTTCTTCGAGTCGTCGCCGAGGAGATCGCGAATGTCCTCGTTGTAAATCTCCAGGTACGACGCGCGTACCATGTACTCCCGAGTCGGATCGGCGTTGATGGTGTCGAAGATGTGGTCGAACGAGTGCGGGATCACGCCGCGCAGCTCCGGAGGGCTGTCCTTGCCCTGCATCGTGTGGGTTTTGCCGCAGCCGGTCTGTCCGTACGCGAAGATCGTGCCATTGTAGCCTTCGAAGATGCTCTCCACGAGCGGGTACCCAGACTCGTCGTAGAACTGCCGCTGCGACGTGCGCTCGTCGTAGACCGAGTCGAACGTGAACGACTTGATCTGGTCGTTCTCGGGGCATTTAATCGAGATAATGGACGCCGATGTGTCCAGTGTGATGATCGGCTTGCGGCCCTCGACAATCTCCTTGCCGAAGAGCGGGCGGCAGCGAACCACGACCTTGACGGTCTCCTTGTCCTTGGGAGCGCTCTCAGTCGAGTCCATTGAGGCTTTCACAGAAGCGCTGCAGCATCCAGCACTCGCCCTGGAACGCACTCCGCTCGATCGATCAGTCGGGGCTCAAAATAACCCCCGCTTCGTGTCAATTACGCTCGCCTTAGAGACCCATTTTGGCTCCAGAATGAACAGCGTGACCTGCAGTTTCAGACGCTAAAAACAAACACCAGCCTGCCTCAGCAATGAGGGCCATTTCCATCAGCACTTTGAACCAGTTGAATGGGAGTTGGATTGCTCCATCACAGTCGACCAAAGCCAGCTTGGTGGTCCGCATAGGCTGAGCGTGGCAGGACAGCCGGACGTCACGAGTGGATACAGTTGCCAAGACTTCGATCCGGAGCTTGTGGGTACTACGGTTGCGTCATCCATGGCATTGGCGCTCACTTGTGCTTGCCATCTTCATGTTGCGGTGGGATTAACACACAGGGACAGCCCACTCGTGCTGACTCTCAGACGCGTCCATTCTGCTAACAGAGGCGCAGAGACCAGCTCAGGAACAGTGGCCTCTCGTATGGACTGGATGGGCTTTTGATCCTAAGCTCCGGGCAAAGCGCATCTCCAACGCCTGAGAGCTCTGATTGCGGTTATAAGGTTGGTCAGGAATGTCATTCCGATAGCGCAACCTTTCGGTCTCGCGTATCAAGTTCCAGAGGAACGTTTAACTTGTTTTTTGTATGGTTCGTGATAGCCAGTCACTTGCTAATTTAATGCATAGATCAGGCGGATGCAATTTCAGCAGCGTATTGAGGTCTCACGACTCGTTCGTCCACTAGTCCCGACCGGATGGAATCCAAGCCTCTTCCTCCGCCATTTGCAGACCAGACGCGGCGTCTCCAGCGTGTAACGCGTGACGTCTCTGGTCGTCACCCAACAAGAGAGCAAGAGGCCTGCGTTCTATGAGATCAGAGCACGCTATCCAGTTCTCCTGCCGCCTGGAGCGCCACACGTTTGCTCTGGTACGGCAGTCAACAGCCTGGGCCGACGAAGCCAGCTGGGTCTCTTCAAAGTGACTGACTCGTCTATGCGCCAACTGGGTTCACTTCCCGACAGTCAGGACTCCATTTCCATCACAAGTGAATTTGCTTTCTCCATCATCATGGCTCTCAACACCAAGTCTCTGACTCTGCTGGCTCTACTGGCCTTCCACGGTGTCCACGCCCATGGCGGCATGACCACTCCCACGCCGCGCGCTCTGGCCACCATGGGTCTCGACATCAGCTCCACGTTCGGCTTCCCCATCAAGGACCGAGCGGACTACACCAACGGAATGGGTGGAGACTGTCTGGGCTTCACGGCCGACACGGATCTGCAGACGCTGGACTACGGCAACACGACGCTCACGCTGCGCGCCAACAACGGCGCCAACCACATTGGCCCCTGCACAGCCTACCTGGTGGACCCGAGCGACTCCACCAACAAGCTCCAGGTCGGGTACTTAAACAACTGCATGCGATCGCTGCATCCGGCGGCGGCCACGCCCTCCGAGGGCACGATCGCGGCGGAGATGACGATCACGGTACCCACTGATGCGACGCTGCCGTGCCAGGACGGCCACTGCGTGCTCGAGTTCTACTGGATCGCGCAGCATATCACCCCGTACGAGTACTACAACAGCTGCGCCGACGTGAAGATCAGCGGCTCTGGTGCCGCCTCAACATCGAGCGGCAGCACGACGACGACGGCCCCAGCAGCTACTACGGCTACCCCTGTGAGCACCACTGCCACTCCAAAGACCACGACTGCAACTCCAGTCAGCACGACTGCTGCTCCGAAGACCACGACTGGTGCACCAGCATCCAGTGCATCGAGTGAGGAAGCGAGTGCTTCGGCATCCAGTAGCAGCTCCGGCAAGTACGTCTACGTGGGAGACCGGGAAGACTCGGACTCTATGACCCAGTGGTGCAACTGGAACTGCCCGCAGTTCTGCCCCACCGACATGTGTCAGTTGGCGTAGACGCCAGCAGAAGGAGTGAGTATCATGCCGTAAGTTTGTGACGCTAAAACATCAGCGGAAAATTCAATTCAGCAGTGAACATCCACTTTGTATTGTTCCTGATACTGACAGCACTATGGCCAACAGGCCTTCCTTCCCTTCCTCTCCTTTGTACACCAATTACCAGATGATGCACTTCTCTGTCGGGTTCATGGGCGAGCCCGCGGGGCACTGGAACACCTCAGCGAAGGTGTCGAAGTTGGTCAGAGGGCCATTGACACGCCACTTGCCAGGCGAGTGCGGGTCCATGAGGCGCAGAAGCTCCGCGTAGCCAGGCGTTCTCTTCTCACACCAGTCCTGCGCGAACGCCGTGAAAAACACGCGCGCATCCGCCAGCTCACTGTCCTCGTCGCCAGCCGAGACTTGATCAGATTCCTTGGTGGCGTTTCTAGACAGCATGTACGCCTGGTACGAGAGATGGATGCCGCCGTTGTCGGCAATGTTCTCGCCGAGCGTGAGGTTGCCGTTGACGTAGCCCAGCAGAGAACCGTCCACGCTCGAGGTCACTTCAAAGCCAGAGTACTGGGACGCCAGGCACTGCGCTCGCGTCGTGAAGTCGGACTCCACTGAAGGAGACCACCACTCGCGCAGTGCTCCGTTGCCATCGAAATCGCGGCCCTGGTCATCGAAACCGTGCGAGAGTTCGTGGCCCATGACCATGCCAATACGAGCGTAGTTGGCAGCCGGCGGGTACGACTTGGCGCTGTAGAACGGCTGCTGCAGAATCGCAGCTGGGAAGACCATCTTGTTGGCGCTTGGGTCGTAGTACGCGTTGACGGTGGAGGCAAACATGTCCCACTTGGTAGCGTCCACAGGCTGGCCGATAGTCTGAATGCTGGCGGAAGCCGACAGTTGAATCATTCCGTGGAGGTTGTCAAAGAACGAGTCGTTGTGCAACTCGAACGGAAGATCAGGCACCACATTGGGTCCTCCGATGTAGTTCTTCACCTTGTGCAGCTTCTCAACAGCCGCCTCGTAAGTTGGCTCGTCAAGCCACGTGGCTTCCGACTTAAGCAATCGCTGCATCGATGACTCGATCTGAAGAACGAGGTCCTCGGCAGACTCCTTGGCCTTGCTGTCGAACACTTGGTTCATGTACAATTCGCCGATTTGCTCACCCAGGTAGGCCGTCGTAATGCTGACGCAGAACTGCTGGCGAGACGCGAGGTCACCGGAGCCCTGAATGACGCCGTGGAAGGAGTGGGAAACGCGGCGGAAGTATTCGCCCAGAGACGTACCGAACGAGTCGAGCACGTGGAAACTGAGGTAGTACTTGAGGTGGTCCAGTTCGATGGTCTCGAGCAGCGACGTCTGCGCAGCGAAGAAGGCAGGAGTCGCGACGACCACGTGGGTCTTGGTGAACGGCTCGAGCTTCTCAATGCCATTGACGTAGTCAGCCACGTACGGGTACTCGGCCATCACTTCTTCGAACGGGTAGGCATTGCTGGTCGCCCACGGGTCTCGCAGGGCTGCGCTTGGGAGCGAGATCTGGGCGAAAGCAGTCTCGACTTCAAGAACTGCAGCAGCAACGACACTCGGATCATCACCGTCAAGCCCACCGATGCCGAACAGATCGGTCACGTACTGCAGGTAGAGAGCAGCGAACGTATCGAGCTTGGTCTTGTCCAGATAATACTCGCGGGATGCAAGCGTCAAGCCTCCCTGCGAGATTTGAAGCACGTTCGTCGTAGGGTTCTTCGGGTCGGCACCAGCACCGATATCGAAGAAAGCGCTGAGGCCGAGCAACTGGTCAAGCTCACCAGCGTACGAGAGCAAATCGTGTGTGCAGTTAACTTCGTGGATCGAGGCAATAAGCGACGAGACGTACGCGACAGCTCCGGAGTCGACTTCCTCGACGTTCAAGCACGAGTTGTAGAACTCCGAGATGACCGGAGGATTCGAGTCAATGATGCCCTGGATAATCTTCTTGTTGTTTTCAGCCACAACAGTGAACGAGGAGTCGATGGTAGAAGCATCCGAAGGGATGGAGTTCTTGGCGAGCCAACCGCCGCAGGCGTACTGGTGGAAATCCACACACGGGTCCACGGTCACGTCCTTCATGGCATCACTGGCGGCGAAATATTCCGCGTAGGATGCAGTACCAGCAGTTTGAGAGCCCGCTGAAGTGTATTCGGAGTCAGACTTCTTCGATTTCTTCGACTTCTTGGTAGCTGTTGATGAGCTGCCTTCGTAGTCTTCATCATCCTTCTTACTCTTCTTGGACTTCTTGGAGTCCTTGTCGTCTTCATCAACACTCTGACTCTTCTTGGACTTCTTATCTTCTTCGTCTTCACCTTCGTCATCATTCTTACTCTTCTTTGACTTCTTGGAGCTCTTGTCGTCCTCGTCAACTTCAGCATCTTTCTTGCTCTTCTTTGACTTCTTTGCCTTGGAATCCTCCTCATCGTCTTCGTCATCCTTCTCACTCTTCTTTGACTTCTTGGAATCCTTGTCATCCTCGTCGTCTTCATCATCCTTCTCGCTCTTCTTGGACTTCTTTGACTTCTTTTCGTTCTCGTCATCATCCTTCTTGCTCTTCTTACTCTTCTTGGACTTCTTCTCGCCTTCTTCGTCATCGTCCTCGTCGTCATTTTGGCTCTTCTTGGACTTCTTGGGCTTCTTGGACTTTTCATCGTCGTCCTCATCGTCATCCTCATAGTGCTTGTGTCTCTTCGCCTTGAGATCGTCCTTGTCCTTCTTCTTCTCAGACTTCTCCGATGACTTGACGGCCTTCTTGCTGGTCTTTTCGTGATCCTTCTCCTTCAGCTTCTTCAGGTCATCCTTATCCTCATCGTCGTCCTTCTTGGACTTCTTAGACTTCTTGTCCTTCTTGTGCTTCTTCTCATGCTTCGAATCCTTCTCATCATCGTCGTCATCGTCATCATCTTCATGGTCATGGTGCTTGGCGTGCTTTCCATGGTGATCCTCTTCTTCATCGTCGTCATCATACTCGTGATGCTTTCCGTGATGATACTCTTCCTCCTCATCGTCGTCCTGGTGGCCATGGCGCTTGGCATGCTTTCCATGGCGATCTTCGTCTTCCTCCTCATCGTCATCATCTCCATGGCCGAAGTACTTGGGATGCTTTCCGTGTCGGTATTCCTCCTCTTCATCATCGTCTTCATGGCCGTGGTACTTGAAATGCTTTCCATGGTGCTCTTCTTCTTCATCATCATCGTCGTCCTGATGCCCATGGTGCTTTCCATGGCGATCTTCGTCATCGTCATCATCGTCATCTTCGTGGCCGTGGTGCTTCCAGTGATCGCGGTGCATGTCCACCTCCGAGTCCTGCACAGCCTTGCTCGCGCTCTGCGAGGAGATCTCACTGAGCGGCGTCGTCCACTGGACACTCAGCACGACGCCGGCGCAGAGCAGCGCGGCCGCCGTCATCACGTACTTGGCGCGACGCGCGCGGGTCTTGGGCAGTAGCGGCACGGCCGCCGCCTCCTGCAGCTCCAGGTCCCCCGAGCCGTACTTAAGCGCACTGGAGGGGCCCGTGAGCCTTCCGCCTTCCGTCTTGGCCATGATCTCTCTCTTTCTCGATGGGCTTGAGCACAAGGCGGCAGGAACGCGAATGACAGGCTGCCGTGCAAAGACCCGGGCGTCTGATTCCGGTGGATCCCGTTGGGTGGGTGCCAAATGCCAAAACAAGGATGATGAACCATCCATCTTTACTTGTAGTTTGTAAAAAACGTGATTTTCCATGGATTAATCATTGTACCTTGGTTTAGGCAGTTGAAGAAAACAATCACCTGGTTATGGGAAGATATGTGGGAAGATTGCCATCACTCGAAACCAGCTGTTTCCCCATCAGGAATGTTGGTCACCCATATCAAATCATGACGGCCTTATAGCAATTGCGTCCTCGTCTTCCCAGGTGATGATACTGGGTGATGTGGAATGCTGCCACACCATCCCACCTATCGACGTGTTGAAGCTGATGACTAATTCTATATTGGATCGTTTATTGGCTTAGAGATCAAGGCAAGGGATCACAATCAATAACAAAGGCTCAAGTAGACTTCTATGATAATGCAGCACAGCGGACTCGGTCTTCCTAGGATCCTGCTCTGTCATTTCGTCGACTACTCAACAGCTCTCACGCTTCAAACGTGGTCTCAGTTGCTGTCATCATCATCATCGTAGTCATAGTAGTTGTAACCTCGGAGACGCTTCGCTTCTTCCTTCTCTCTCTTTGCCTCACGCTTGGCGGCGTCTTTCTCGCGCTTGGCCTCTTGCTTCTGGTGGTAAGCCTCGCGCTTGACCTCTTGCTTCTGGAGGTAGGCCTCGCGCTTGGCCTTTTCTTCCTCTCTCCCCGCTTCGCGCTTGGCCTCCTCCTTCTCCCGCGTTGCTTCGCGCTTGGCTGCTTCCTTCTCCCGTCGACCGGCCTCGATCTCCTTTCTTGCCTCTCGCAGAGCCTTCTTTCTCTCGATTTCGCCTACGTATTCACCGTCTTCCGCTTCCTCTTCAGCTTCTATTTCAGCCTCTTCTGCTTCCACCTCAGCCTCGCGCTTGGCCTTGTTTCCTTCACGCTCTCCTTCTCTCTTGGCCTCGGCGGCTTCTCTCTTGGCTCTCTCCGCCTCCCTTTCAGCTTCACGTCTGGCCTTGTCTCCTTCGCGCTCTCCTTCTTCCTGAGCTCTTTCAGCCTCTCTCTCGGCCTCTTCAACGTCTCGTTCAGCTTGATCCATGGCCATCTCGTAGTCGTGATGGCCGCCAACGTAAATCACCTCACCAGTGTCATTGTAGTGCTTCCAGTGCTTGCGGTGCAGATCGATCGGTGCAGGATCCGCTGCCATGCTCACAGTCGTCGAGATGTCACTGATCGGCGTTGCCCATGTGCTGCTGAACGCTGCACCAGCACACAGCAACGCAGCCCCAGCCACGATGTACTGAGTGCGACGGCTCTTGGTCTTGGCCAGTGGCTTGGTCGGAGCCTGGAGCTCAATGTCGCTGCCGGTGCCGTAGCTGGGAACAACAGCAGGTGCAAGCTGACCGCCTTCTTTCTTCTCTTGGAGCATTCCTCTTGTTGTTGTTTGGTCACTTGAGCACCGGAACTCCAAATTGGAAATGAGCTCTAGTGCTACAAGATCGCAAAGCACTTGCCCTGAACAAACATTCTGCAAGAACGTACATTCCTACATGAATGTTTGTGTGCCCTGATATATCAAAACAGGGTGCAATTTGGTATGAATAGGCTTAGCTTTCGTATTTAGTAGCTACCTGATTTTGACATACTTGCTTTTCCATCCCCTCAGAATGATGGTACTCCTCCCTTCACAATCTCTGGTCTGCTCTCTTTCATGTCTTTGTGAGTTGCCAATTGTACACAAGGCATGCATATGTAGCATAACGTACGTCTGGATTAGGAAGCTCTCTTACTCTGCGATGCCTGACACCAGACCTTCCTTTCTCTCTTCGCTCTAAAATTGGAGCTTTGCTAGCAAAGGCTTGCGCTGCACCACCGCCGGCTTCTCAACCTGGCGCAGCAGCTTGAAGATACCCGTACCCAGCGGAATCGGGATACCCATGATGATACATTCACTCACGCCGACGATCGCATCGGTACGCGAGTGCACCGCAGCGTCGAACAAGTGGTCCGTGGTCTTCTCGAACGAAGCCAGCATGAGCACGCTCTCCTTCATCTTGGCAATACCGAAGCGCGTAATACCGAGCACCTCGCCCTTGAACGTCATGATGTCCGACAGCAGCATCAAGTGACGACGATCGATACCGATACCGTAGGCGCTCATGATGTAGTTGACCTCCGAGCTGATCAGTTCACGCGCAGCTTCAATACCGAGCGTCTTCTCGACTTCAATAATATGGTTCGATCGCGTGTTGAGACCGTCGACACCAGGAATACCCATGACTTCAGCCAGACCGTAGCCTTCCACGAGCAAGTGGTGCGACTTCGCGCCGTTCTTGGAGCTGGAGTCGTCGTAGTTAATCACGGCACGGTTGACCGTCGGGATACCCTGCACAATGACACTGGGCAGTTCCGCCTTCAGCGCCTGCATGGCGAAGTAGGCACCACGGCTGTCACCCTTAGACGCCTTGTAATTCGGTGGCGCGAGAATACGCAGCTTGTCCGGGCAGCGAGCGTTCAGCAACACGTGCTGCTCCTTCAACAGACGCAGAACGCCACGAGGACCGACGCCAACAGCGTTCAATATGCTGTTACGCACTGAGCGAGCGCTGATGTTGAGATGCAATTGCTCGATGGCCTCCATGTCCAGCTGCACCGAGAGGTACGCCTGATCGCGAGCAAACACTTCCTTGATATGCACAGCAATTTCTCCAAGCGTAGTCTTCTCGATCTGACCCTTGACAATACGAGCAGAGCGCTCGTCCGTCTTGCAGACCAGAGCAGCCGTGATAATCGGAGTACTGATCGCCTTGGAGGCGTTAATAATTTCTTTCAGACGAGGTACACCAAGCGTAACGTTCATACTGGCGACACCAGCAAAGTGGAACGTCTTCAACGTCATCTGGGTACCAGGCTCTGAAATGGACTGCGCACCGATAGCGCCAACAGCCTCACCGGGCTCCATCTTGGCACGGTGGTACTTGTACAGAGAAGATTCCAGCAGCTTCTCGATCTGCTTTTCTGTGATGCGGCAAACGTTGTGCGAGAGCAACCAGGCAGCTTCCTCTTTCTCAACGCTGCCTTCCTTGGCAGCATGCTCGCGCCATTTAAGGCTCGTCTTTTGTGTCTTGAATTTGTCCTGCTCCCACGACGGAAGACCGACCTTGTGAAGTCCCTTGCGCTTGTAGGTCATCGTATCGAAGGACAGATCCTCATCGTCTTCCTCTTCCGAAACAGGTTCTTCTCGCTTGATAAGTCGCTTGCGACCACCGACCTGCTTCGTAACCTTTTCAAGAGTGGTCGACACCTTCGCCTTGCTCGCAACTTCACCGTTCTGCTCCTTCTCGTTCTTGACAATACCGGTGGCTTCTTCGTCGAACGCCTTATCCAACTTCACAGCGTACGTCGTGATCTTCTTGTCCATCGCATCGATACCCGTGCTCGTGCGGTTCGAGGCAATGGTCGTCGCCAGTGAGCCAAGGAATTCTTCAATCTCGATCAAGAACTTGCGGCCGGCCGGCAGAATAGCCTGGAACTCCTTGCGCTGCACAGCCTTCTTGCCCATCAGGCGGATCTCGTACGGCAGAAGCGATGGCGATTCACGATCAGGCAACGTGCTGTGAATGTGCTGGAGCAGACGGTGGAAATCAACTGGTCGGTCATCACCTTCCATGAAGGCCGGGTTCAAGCCATCATCACCGTACATGAACTGCACAACTGATCCCTCCGAGTTACGCACGGTTTGATCGTATTGGCACGACAGGTCTTCAAGGGCCTTCATCAGACGACGAGCCATGTAACCAGTTTCGGCCGTCTTCACGGCAGTATCGACCAAACCTTCACGACCACCCATGGTATGGAAGAAGAACTCGGTAGCAGTAAGACCGCTGTAGAAAGAGTTGGCGACGAAACCCTTGGCAGCAGCATGAAGGGCATGCGGCAAGAAATGAGGCAGTGTACGGTTCACGAAGCCTTCCGGCACACGTTTTCCGCCCACAGACTGCTGTCCAACACACGCCATCATCTGGGAAATATTCAAAGCACTACCCTTTGAGCCACACTCAGCCATAATACGCGGGTTGTTGTGGAACGGGAGGGTTCGCATGCACTCAGCACCAGCGGTTTCTCGAAGCTTACCAAGCAGACCGTTCAAGTCGCTCTCAAGCGATTGAATCGCATTGCAACCGGGCTTGAGCGACAACTTGCCGCGTCGGTAGTCCTCAATGGCACGGTTGGCTTCATCGTAACCCTTTTGCAAAAGCTCTTTCTTCTTCTCAGCCAGATCGTCGGAAGGCGTGACATCATCAATACCAATGGAGAAACCCTTGAAGTTGCCCAACCAACGAGCACAGAGCTTGGCCAGACGGTTCATGCAGCGAGCAGCTTCGTGCGAGCCGTGATCACGAATCAGCACGTAGAACAGACCTTGCTTACTGCCGTCACCCAGCGTCTTCTTAGCCAGGTTACCGCACATGAGCTCGCTGTTACGGAAGCACACATAGCCGTCCTTCCAGCACATGTACTTGTTCGACGTGTAGTTACGCTCCTTCAGCTCCAGATTCACCAGCACCTTGTTCTGCGAGTTGGGCTTCACGAGCATGTTGATCACCTGCTTGCCCGTCCACAAGCGCATGGGGAGAATAATCGCCGGTGGTGGTAGCTCAATGTGGTCCAGCGCATCGCTCATGATGGAAACCACTTGGCAGAACTGGTCGCGGTTGAAGAACACGTTCTTCTGCGTCAGTAGGTAGGCAGCCGTCAAGAAATCCTGCGTGGCTGCAACAAGGGGCTCACCATTGCGAGGCGTAATCAGGTTCTGTTCCACGCCCATGAGCGTCAACGCTTCGGTTCTCGCTTCTTCCGTTTGCGGCAGATGCATGTTCATTTCATCACCATCGAAATCAGCGTTGTATGGCGAGCACACACACTCGTTGAAGCGGAAGGTGCGCCACGGCATGACCTTGACACGATGCGCCATGATCGACATCTTGTGAAGCGACGGCTGTCGGTTGAACAGCACAATGTCGCCGTCTTCCATATGGCGCTCAACGATATCGCCAATCTTCAGTTCGTCTGCCAGACTAGCTCGGTCACCGTAGAGCAGGTTCTTGGTGAACTTTTGGCCTTCAATTCGGATCACGTTGGCGCCAGGGTGCACACTCGGGCCATTCACCACACAGGCGCGCAGCTTCTCGACATTGTATCGCGTGACCTTTTCCGGGTACGTCATTGTCTTCGCGACGTGTTCAGGGACACCGACCTGGTCAATACGAAGGTTCGGATCGGGTGAAATGACCGTACGACCCGAGAAGTCCACACGCTTGCCCGACAGATTACCACGGAAACGACCCTGCTTGCCCTTGAGACGCTGGCACAGACCGCGGATGCCGCCCTTAGCTCCAGGAGGCTTGATTAGGCCCGGAGTGTCCCCGTTCATTAGCTGAGCAACCTGAATCTGCAGGAAATCCCAGTCTTCCATGACCATTTTCAGCGACGCGCCCTTCTGGAGCGCAGCACGAAGAGCGAAGTTGACCTGCACGATTTCCTGTAGCTTGACCGTGATGTCGTCTTCGTTGCTACCGATGCCGCCGTCCATAGCGACCGACGGGCGAATGCACACTGGCGGCACCAGCACCGAGTTGAGAATGAGCTTTTCGGGTCGTCCGCCAACGGCATCGACCCAGAGTAGTTCGCAATCCTGGTCTGGGATCTGGCGGAATAGCTCCTGCACCTTCATGGGGCTCAGATCCTCCTGGGCCTTGGACAAATGCAGACCGATCTCGGGGTTGATGGCCTGCGCCTCGGAGAACTGCGCCACGAACACGTTGCGCAGGTCGTGGGCCGACTTGGCGCGGTACTTCTCGTGCACGATCTTGAGCGTGGAGCTCGTGACCTTGCGCACCGTGCCGTTGATGCCGCTGCAGTACGGACACTTGACGGTCTTCTTGCACAGCGTCGAGATCTTCTTGCGCAGGCCCATGAGGCGCAGCACGTCGGCGCGCGGGTCGCGCATGCGGCGCAGAAAGGCCTCGCGCTCATTCGGAGGCAGCAGCACGCGGCTGCACTCCTTGCAAATGTTCTGCAGGATCTCCGTGATGGCCTTGAAATAGCCGATGTGGAACACCGGCAGCTCCAGCTTGATGTAGCCAAAGTGGCCCACGCAGTCCGACAAGCGCAGGTTACAGGTCTGCAGCATTCGACAGAGCATTGAGGTCAGCAACAGAGCTTGGCGAGAGACAGCCAAAGGGCATTGATACGTACGTCGCACGTGTCTTTCTTGTTGGAGACACCGAGGCGCTTGTCCAGCACGCCGTTCTTGGCCGGTTCCCGCGACGGCATCTTGAACAGATCCCTATCACAAGCGAGCCGCCAGTCAGTGAATACACCCGCACAGAGATAGAGCGCCACTGGACGACAGCGTGGCGTACTTGGAGTGGATGCGCAGCTCCGACATGCGCATCATGTCGACTTCGGACAGCAGGCCGAAGTTGAGGTGGCTGATCTTGGCCGGGCGGTCGTTCTCCAGCACGAACTGCTTCACGAGCGGGTTGCGTCGCTCTCCGCGTGCTGCCATGGCGCCGTTGCCGGCTGCTCCGCCGCCTGCGCTGCGGCCGCCGCTCTGCATCAAGTCCCTCGCTCTTCCTGGCTTGGCGACCACGAACTGTTTGCCGATGGGCAAAACGGCGTTTTGGTTGGGTGGGGAAGACCGCGGCGCAGCGTGTACCGCTTCCACTGGTACATGTCTTATTCGCTCATCTGATTGGTGCAAGAGACATCTTAGGTTCGCTCTGATTGGCTGAAAATAAACGCACCCATCCGCATCATGGGGCATTGACCAATTATGGGCCGGGGCGAGTACTACCGCAACAAGTATGGCGGCGGCGGCCGTGGTGGAGGCCGAGGCCGTGGAGGAGGACGCGGCTATGAGGACAGAGAGAGGGGAGGAGGCTATGCCAGAGGTGGCGAAGATACGGCCCCGCCACGCCGATCGCCGTCCGCTGTGCTCTCGTGGGCGCAACTGGCCAACGTGCTGCACGATATCCACAACCGCAACTACACGGCGTACCACGACCTGGAGCGCGTGTTCGCGTACGAGAGTGACGGCCTGGCGTTCCATCTGGAGTTCGACCACGTGCAGGGCGATCCGTTCGCCAGCCCCTCGCGCGGGCACGTGACGGTGGATCCGGCCTCAGCGGCGCTGGAGCCGGCCATGTATGCCACCAAGATCCGCAATGTGGCGTTGTGCGACTACCTCACGCGGTCCTTTGCGGCCTCTGCTCGCAGTGCTGGCGCTGACGCCAAGGCCGAGAGCTCGTCGTGGCACTGCGCCAAGGGCGGCGACATGTCGATCGACGCGCCAGGCCAGCACGTGATCGAGCGGTCGTCCGTCATGGTGCTCGAGCATGGACTTGTGGAGGCGCGCTTCAACATCAACCTCCCAGCACGAGGCCGCAGCATCTGCGGAGACTGGGCACACACGATTCTGGTCGAGACGCTGCCCAAGCTCGTCAAGCGCGCGCTGTTGCTCGCCAGTCTGGATCGCGACCATTTGTGGGCGCATCTCCACTCGATCGAGGACCAGGAAGCGCTGCGAGGCATGCTGGACGGCGCTGGTCTGGTCGGATTCATCCGTGATGGCGCCGTTCTGCCACGCGAGTCTGGGGCTTCGGATCTCCCGTTGAGCCCTGGCAAGGCCGTTGCGTTCAAGTCGCCAGCATCGCTCAGCAGGTCGTTCACGCTGCCTAATGGAGGCCAGATCTCCGGCATGGGCATCCCCAAGGGCGTCACGCTGTTCGTCGGCGGCGGGTTCCATGGCAAGACCACGGTGCTCAAGGCGCTGGAAGTCGGCGTGTACAACCACGTGCCCAAGGACGGCCGGGAGTTTGTCGTGATGGACGCAAACGCTGTCAAGATCCGCTCGGAAGACTCGCGCAGCGTCGCGTGCACAGACATCAGCGCGTTTATTGACAACCTGCCGTTCAAGCAGGACACGACGCAGTTCTCAACTGCGGACGCCTCGGGCAGTACGTCCCAGGCCGCGAACATCATCGAGGCGTTGGAAGTCGGCGCCAAGACGCTTCTCATCGACGAGGACACGTGCGCGACCAACTTCATGATCCGCGACTGGAAGATGCAGCAGCTCGTGGCCAAGGACAAGGAACCGATCACGCCGTTCATCTCGAAGGTCCGATCGCTCTTCTCGCAGTGCGGCGTGTCGTCCGTGCTGGTCATCGGTGGCGCAGGAGACTACTTCTCCGTAGCTGACCATGTCATCATGATGGACTCGTACGAGCCACGCGACGTGACAGCCGAAGCCAAGAAGATTGCGAGCCAACATGGCGAAGTCCGACAGGAGTCGGAGTTTGGCGGATTCAAGCAGCGGATTCCGCTATCAGGAGGATTCGACGTGCACGGAAAAGTGGTTTCGCGGGGCCTGGGCCGCATCCAATACGGAGAGGTACGGACATTCCTCCTGTGGTCTAGCAACATAAATACTGATCAGTGCTGGGTGTTGGCAGGTGGATTTGGACTTGGGCGCTGTGGAGCAACTGGTGGAGCCAAGTCAAGTTCGAGCGATTGCGGATGCCATGCAAAAGGCACGGAGCTACATGGACGGGAAGCGCTCATTGAATGTGAGTTTAATGCAGCTGGAACGAAAAGGAGGCAGATTACTGATGATGCTGTGGTTATTAGGACGTGCTGGAGATTTTAGAGGACGAAATGAATCGGACACAATCACTTGATGTCATCGCATTTCACAACAAATCTGGATTCTACACGAGACCGAGGAAATTTGAGTTGGCTGCTGCAATCAACCGACTGCGCGGAGCGATGATGAAACAATAGATTGAATTGTCTTAACGTATGCATATGTAGATGTTCGTCAGCTACATGGCAAGCAGTAGAATGGTACGAGACAAAGCATCTGCACTATTTTTTGTCATTAAAGCAATGATTCGTGGGTATGATGAAGAAATCTCTCCAAACACAAGCGCGTGAAACTTCAGCTAGCACGCTCTGTCCTTTCTGATCTTCTGTTCCTGACAATAGCGCAATAAGCAGAGGAATCGCTTGACTCGTCACGATCGTGATCCGATACGTTTCCGTCTGTGGAAGAGAAGCCAGCACCAAAACAGCGTTCAGCTTTTGTTTGTCTGTACCCGTGAGCAACTTGACGAGTGGCCAAATTCCGCACATGACTTTTTCGCCTCGTTGTTGAGGACAATACACTTCCAAGCCAAGGATGCGCCGTCTTTTTGCTTGGTTGTTCCTTTCAAAAGCAGAAGGAGTAAACGGATGGCCCCTTCGCTAGAAATCTCATCTCTTTTGGCTTCATTTATCATCATGAGTGATGCGAGTGCACTAGCCCCGAGCCGCTTTTGCTTTTCGGTCCCACTCAGCAATGCAATAAGCAAGTCAATGCCATCTCCCCAGCATTAACCTCGCTTTCCCACACGATATTTCTCAACGCAATAGCGGCCCATATCTTCAGCTCGTCCGTTCCGTTTAGAATCGCAAGGATCAAAGGAACGGCTCCTTTCTGACTCAGTTGCTCTGAACATAGCGGAATAAATAGCATAAACGTGCTTTCATGGTCTGCAGTTGTTTTAACGTCGATACTAGATTTTAGAAAATTCGACGCATTCTCTTGGGGATCAATTCACGTCATATTCGACTGTGCGGAAGGACGTGCTACCTTTGCCAAAATGCTCGCTACTTGTCCTTTGTGCTCCTCCTTTCCTGACAAGAGCGCGATCAGCGGCGGGATAGCGTGACTTTTAATCATCTTGAACCGATACATTTCCGTGTGCGGAAGAGAATCCAACACCGACACCGCGTTCTTGATTTGTTCTTCTGTGCCTGTGAGTAACTTGGCCAATAAACTGATCCCGCCTTCGCTGGTTACTTTTTTACCGTTGGCTTCATTATCGAGAACAGTATACTTCAAAGCAAAGGAAGCACTCTCTTTTAGCTCGTCTGTTCCATCCAGAAGCGCAATGAAGATTGTGATGGCTCCTTTACGAGCAATCTCAACCCGATTAGCTTCATTTTGCATCATGAGAGATCCCAATGCATAGACACTGTGCTTCATTTGTTCATCGGTTCCACTCAGCAGTGCACAGAGCAGGTCGATTCCACCGTGTCTTGCAACCTCCATAGCATTCGTTTCGTTTCTCCATGCGATATTTCCGAGTGCTACAGATGCGCTTGACTTTTGCATGCCCGTTCCGTTCAGCAGTGCAATAAGCAAAGGAATAGCCCCCTTTTCAGCAATTTCAACTCGATAGGTGTCTTTGCGGAATGCGAGCGCAGACACCGCCGCTGCAGCGTTTTTCTTGTGCTCGTTGGTCCCGCTAAGCATCGCGATGAGCAGATCGGCTCCATTCGATACTAATACCTCCTTAGCATTAGCGTCGTCTGCATACGCGATGTATGCCAGTGCAAATGCTGCATTTTCTTTTTGCTTTTCCGTTCCACTAAGCATTCCCACAAGAAGCGGGATCGCCCCTTCTTCAACCAACTTGGCTTGGTTGTCATCTTCTATGGACAGATAAGCCAACGCTTGCGTCGCACACTCTTTCTGCAAGTCAGTACCTTTTAGTAGCGCAACAAGCAGTGGAATGGCTTCAGTTTGGCCAATCTGGACGCGATTTGAAACGCTCCACCATGCTAATTCAGCCAATGCATCGGCAGCATACTGTCTCTGATCATTTGACCCCTTAAGCAGCTCAACCAGCAGAGAGATTCCACCACAATTGATTATTTCGACGCTGTTGGCTTCATTAGAGCTCGCAATACCTGCGAGAGCAGATGCGGCCTTTTCTTTTTGTTCGTTCGATCCGCTGAGCATCGCAATAAGTGGCAGAATGGCGAGCTTGAACGTATTTTCATCGTCGATAGCATCCTTGAGTTCGCGCCGATATTCCGCTTGCCACATACTGTCAGTTGTTCTGTTCGGTGAGTGGCGGTTTTCACTTTGACGATTGACTGACTCATGTGGCAGTTAGAGTAATCGTAATGCGACAGTTGAATTGAACTCAAATCTCGATAATATTGGCTCAAAAATTGCTCTGACCGCTTGCGTCAATCATGCAGATGGCTTTAGCTTGTGATGCTAATAGTATGCGTCGCCACCAATTTAACCTGAAGCATGGTGGCCCAACTGGATCATTTGCACATCCTGCAACAAATTGCAAGATTCTCCAGTGACACTCTGCCCTGCTTTGGTCAAAAGCCCCCCATGCTCTTCAAGAAGCTGTTGCACATGCGAAAAATGCAGTACAATGGCAAGCAAGGCATGGAAAGTTGTGCGGACATCTTCATATCCGCGTGGCCATTTTGGATGTGCTTCATACAGTTGCATGAGGTCCTTAACGGACTCTGAGACTATGGCTGATGGCATGCTTCGATGCAACTCCAACTGCAAATGCAGCGGCTCAGCGAGAAATGAAATTGCAGTTGGCCAGCTAGACGCACCAACCGTTTCCCCAGGCTTTCTCCAACCTGCATTGGGCTCAAGAATTATGCGTGCTGCCTCGACTAGAAGAGCTTCGCTTTCCAGATATGCCTCGAACTTCATCGCATCATGGTCCACTGGTATTGGCTCCAGTTCACCAAATTGGTGGATTGCATTCGCTAATCCTTTCATCCCATCGAGCAGATGCGGATCGCAATTAGCCGATTCGTCTTCGTGCAGCAGTTTTGCGCAATCACCAGTTAGTAGTACAACTTGAACAGGCAAATCATGATGGTCCGGATACAGCGCCCAATGGAGACTGTGGATGAAAACATTGGCTGCAGATACAGTTGGACCACAGACAACGTTATACAGCACGACAATACGCTCTCTAAAGAGAAGCTCTGTGAGGGCTTGAGCATCTGAATTTCCCACTGTGTGTGCGTGACCAATATCGTAGCATCTGAAATAATGGCTCAGGAATGGAATCCAACTTTCGCTCTCGGCAGGATTCAAGTTGCACAGCACTAGCAGCATCGGCTCCATCATCACATTGCACGAATCGCACAATCCTTGATACAACCAATCCAGCATCTCCAACGAGATGGAAGCTGTTGCAAGCAGCGTTTGCAGCTCATGAAGCCGAGTGGCATTCGTGGTCAAACGCGACGGACAGTTTTGATGTGTAGCCTCTGTACCAGAAGCATGATCTGTAATATGGTGGTGATGCTGATTTTCATGACATTGAAGGCATGAATCAAGTTCACCACCGGAATCATGAACAATTTGACGCATTGCATCTGCGCAACGCAAGTAATCAGATAGACTCACACGTATTGATATTCGTGCGCAATCCTTTTCAAATGCCGAAGAAATCCATGTGAACTCCATGAGCAAATGAGACCGGTATTCCGTCTTTTGCTGGACGATAAACAACTTCACAAAGTAGAACTGACCGTCAATCTTGCAACCGAATTTGGCTAGCCGTAGAACACGCACATATTTCGAGAGCATTTTCATCCATTCACTCCCTACGACTGGAGTCCATTCAGCTTCCGTAGCATCAGCATCCCCTTTGTTGAGTTCGCGCTTTTCAAATTGAATTGATGCCACTAAGTCATGAAAAGCCAAGGAAGGCAATCGTACCGAGTATGGATTGACCGAACGCTTGAGTAAAACCATCCTGAGCACTGCTGGAACAGGCGAAATCACGTTGGATTTAGGTATTTTACGTGGACGCAACTCAAGAATGTACTCCGTTGGATTCGCATCAAATACGTGAGCGACCATTGGCGTTCGGTTCACAACCATATCACCAGAGTAAATTCTGCTGCCGTGCATGTTTGTATGAGCAGATATTGTCGCATCCGAATTGATTAAATGCTTCCACACAATATATGCCTGGCCCGATTCTTCGTGTCTGATTTCAAATGCGTCGCCTCGTAGCAGTTGACGAGACTCCATAGTACGCTCTACAAGAAGTACGTCTTGATTTTTGAACTCGCTGATAACAAAATGAACCTTGGAGCAGTCACTTGATCGAACGTAGACAGCTGCAAGGATGTGCTTGGGATTGAAAGACAACGTTTTCAAGCCTTCCTTGTGCACGCAAAGAAGTGTGTTATCAAGTTCTCGCACTCTCAATGGCGGCGGGCAGGCCGAGCCGGACCAAATCAAGCGGAATTGTCGCTTCCTCTTTTCGTACAACAGACAGAGCCATTTGCAGAAGTCGCGCAGTCCTTCTGGTGTCTTGCCGTAGCCTAGAGAATTGTATTCTCGTTTTGACATTACGAGGGGGAATGCAGTCGATGAAACAGGGTCGTATGCAACAATTCGAATTCCGTCCGGCAAATACCCTTTTGCAAAGTGCTCAAAGATCGAAATCCGGAACTTTTTCCCGCTTATTTCGTGGGCGCACGAAAAGATCGAAGTTGAAGCGATCCGCTCACGACGTGTACGCAATTCTTTTAGTCGATTTTTGGCTCGGTATTGGCTTTCCAACGTATGCACCAGATTGTCTTCCAGCTTCATCATGGCGTTTTCTGCTCGTCTCCGCTCTTTTTCGGTGGATGCGAGTAAATGAACTTGCTTGCGATTTCGCCGCTCATTTTCTTTTTCATAAATGCTCAGTTGTCGCTTGTTCTCGAGTTCATCCTGATAATTTGGAAAAGACATTGAGTGTAACGAAACTTCAAAGTCGTCATTTTGGTTGGCTGCGATATTTGTCGCCATATCATCTTGAGACAGCATCTCCGGTGGTGAAATTTTGCCTAAAACCTTTTTCAGCTTTACGTTGCGCTTAGATTTAATTGCGTTACTGCGTTCCACGGTTTTTTGACGAATTTGATTTTGACGTCCTTGCTTTTCTCGTTTCGTACGCTCATGCTTTGCAACTCTTTCTTTCTCCTACAGAGGTCAATACAATAAGTGCATTCTGTCTCTTCGCTTTGGTAAGCGAGACAGTATTTACCTTTTCTCGCTGCAGTGAATGCAGGCGGTCTTGTTGCCTCTCTGTTATCTCTTTGAGTTGTATCAACTCAGTGTCAAGTCGTTGCAGTTGGTTCATTAGTCGAGTCTCAAGGACTTTGTAAACGCGCATGGTCTCCTGACGATGACTCTCTCGCGATTTCCTGTGCGAAAAGATAAATCAACTTTAGAACGAGGTAACCAGGACCGAAGAAAGGTAGCCACCTACCACACAACGTGGCCGAGCGTTAAGTTTGTCTTTATGCTTTGTTGAGTCCATTGTGTCTTGAAGTACCAAAACCATCAGACTCGTTTCCAGTTATCTCCAATTGCATAATGGATGAGCCAACACATCGAACCTGGTAATTCAAGTCTTGCAAAGCCAACAGGGCATGAACTTTCTCGCGATCGCAGCGGCTATACTGAAGTTGGGTGGTCCTGTGAAAAAAAGGTTTCAAAGTAAACCAATCTGTGGTATCATTACTAAAGACATTGCTACAATACGCAAACATACTTAACCTGTGCAGTAAGAGTTGTTAGCTCTTCATAAATAGTTATAATGCCATTGTCTTTCCCAGAACCGATAACGATCTGCCCGTCTTGAAAATTGGAGCTGTCATCCAAGTACTGGTTAATTGTTTTCAGTCCCGACGCTCGGCCGTGAAGAGCTTCTTCGTCGAGCACAATGTGTTGAGCTGTCTCAATTCGAGACCCGTCGATCTCGTCATCTTCAGGTACAATGCTAGACAGAGGCTTTACCAGTGCCTGAGGAGGGGAGACTGATTTCCATTGCGCTTTGGTTTTAATGGACACTGCCTTTTCGCCATGATTCGCTGTTGACGACATTTTTGTTGGATCACCCGTGCTCAGTTGCTGTTTTCTCCGTTGCCAGTCAGTCGATGTCCAATATTTTCCAGACCGCACAGCACGGACGCTCGCTCCAAGAGCTTGGCTGATCTTGTCATCTAGAGCTTCGCGGATGATAAAAGGATTCCGATGCAATCGAAAGCCTAGCCATTCAACTAAGTCGCTATTCTGTGAGTTACAACAAGCAAGGCGTCATTCAACTGAGCGTGAACATCGTTAGCGAAAATATCAACCCAATCCGTACCACTTACTTGGTCTAAAAAATCTGTGTCGTCGCACATGGCCAGCACATAGTTGACACCACCGTAAAGAAATGGATGCGGCTTTCCATGGTGCACAACCTGCCTCCAGGATTGAATACACTCCACCACATTGACAGACGCCGCACGCAGGAGCAAAAGCCAATCTCCAAGAACACACATTTGCTTCCTTTGTGGGATATCAGCGACCATTTTCTGAATTAATCCGGCCCCTGAACTGGAACACGCTTGTTTCCCGAGCGACCGGTTGTTTGATGAAAAGCGTTGCTTCCCATTCGTCACGACCGGAGCAGGCATCATCATACCAAGCAACGCCTTCAGACGAGACTTGTATTGCTCTCGCACAGAAATACTGCTCTGTACAGCGAGCTCGGCTTCAGAGGATGAATGATACGCTGAATCTGCATTCATAGCTATTAGCTTCACCAATTCAGGTCATTGCGTTTTGAGGTTGTGTTGGCAACGATAGATGCTGAAACGGCGCCTGTTGGACATGAACTTTTATTGTTACTATTTAGCATATAACTAAGAGCAGAATAGGACTCTAAATATTACCCTAACGAATTCGGATATCTGCGTGAAAGTGATAGTGGGTGTCGACGATATTCAGCAAAGTTTTGTTGCGATTGAGATGATGACAAATCACGAACCCGCTACTTTACAGCTAATTCATTGGATCGATGGCATCCAAATTGACAAGCTTGAATTGTGCTGCTGCTACTTTGTTCTCAGGGATTCCACGAATGATTGTTAGCGAATCGTCTTCTTTTCTGGAGATCCAGCCTCCATACCCCAAGAAACTCGAAAGGCAGAAAATCGTTGTCGTCGGCTTGCGAATATCAATTGTAAGCTGCTCGTAGGACTTTAAGTCTCCGCCTTTCACCTTCAAATACCCAAATCGGTTCACACCAACAAACAAGCTCGATTTTTCACTTTGAAGACCCCATATCTCGGTATCATCGCCCAAAGTGTACATTCGAAATGCACATCCGTCCACAACAACATCAGCGCTATATTTCCACAAAGATGATCACGTCAGTATCGTCATCTGTAGAGGCATAAATGCTCGACCAACAATACCTGAGCAGTAATTCGCCATCGACATCGCGTAGGAACCGACGTGTTTCTTTTTCTTGTAATGCACATCGCATCCGATAGACCACAGGCATCTTCTTTCCAGCAATCTTTTTGGCTTGAATCGATACGCGCTTCATATCGTCTTGCACGCGATCAATCTTGTAATCCATTCGCTCAAGGTGGCGATTTTGTGTTTCCAATGCGCTTCCGAGCGCTAATGACGCATCTTTCAGCTCAGCCAACTGCGGCTCGAGTTTACGGAGAAAATCGTCATGCAAATCCTCGCGAGTTTGCATTTGCTTGGCTGATTGTGAAGAATGTGTCTGTGTTTGCTGCTGAAATAATGCCGCACGCTGGCCACTGTACAAGCCTATAGATTACACCGATTGTTATCAGATGGTTTACGCATTAGATGTCCAGCAAACACGAGCACCTACGTGCATCTGAGGTGTGGGAAGCTCCGACATCGTGTGTGTTATTATAATGCGAAGCCAGTTGTTCCGGCGAAGAGAACATGATCTTGCATTCGGGGCAGATAAATCCCATCGCGATCTATGCATTCGTTTCCATTGTCGCATGGTTCAACAACAAGGCGACGGTGCTCAATGAATGTGAAGTCCGCCATAAAAAGTGTACATTACCTTTTCCGACTTGTTTCGTTGGCTTTCTTTGTCATGCTGCGGTGCCGATGTGAGCGCGTTCTTGATCCATCCGGACCATGTCATGCCTCTATCGAATTTTCCAGCCACCAGCTCTCATTAAGAACATACTCAGACAATTACACGACGACAGGCGCGGCGTTGCGCAGAGCCCGAGCTCGCACATGACCCACCGGAGAACACGCTTAGAGAGATCCACCGCGTGCTGTGTGTCATCAACTGCCGTCTCAGTGCGCGCCAATTGCTCTGAATCCCAACAACGAAGCGATTAGGCTGCGGGAAGAACATTCGGTGCGGGTTCCCACGACAACGACACAAAGCTTCGTACCGGACTGCATGCTGACGGTGTGCGCTGTCTCGCGGCCCATCTGCAGGGCCTCGGCCATATAGCACAGCGACTGCGTGTGCTTCTGCCCCGCGAGCTCCTCCTGCTGCTTCCAGGCTTCCGCCATGTTCCCTTCTCGAGCTTTTTTTTACTTGACCCGCGCATTCTCGACAAGAATGAAGGTCGGTGGTACAAGGTACCCATGACCAAATATTAATTTATCGTCTTAAGCAGGGTATCTTTTTCCAAGGGGTATCAGATGTGCTAAAGTACAGTGGCCCGCCTGAACAGTCGTCACCAAGTCAACAAATGTTGGCCTCTCACCGAATGGGCCATTGAAGGAGGCGACTGTCGATTTCGACATTGGAGAGATCTGGGATGGACAATACAGACCTGAACGAGGATCTACAGGATTCCTTGGATCTTACATTCCACAAACGGTTGGTCGCACGTACAGTGGCCATGCGGCCAATGGCTCTTTCTGCTGCTTCCTTTACAGAGCATAGTAGTAACCTTGAGGAATCCACAGGAGGATTGGAAATCCACTGCTCAAGGCCAACTGCTGCTGTACCTAAATGGAAATCGTCTCTTTCCCGAGGTCTCCGGACGCAGCTGGACTGAAAATCTCTGGCGCCGAGGCCATTGGCGATGGGGAGGAGGGGTTTCTAACGTTTGAACCACAACGCTCTGAGTTCTGGGATCCCACGCCTTTGACAGGCCGCAGCCAAGACAACATGATCGAGTGCGTCTCCCTCGCGCACGTGCGTCGGTGCCTCAGCACGCGAGTTTGCTCCCACAGTCGTCTTGCGTATGAGTCCATGCTCACCTGCGCGTCTTAAGCGGGCATCTACGGTACTGTGCCGGTCCTTAAACAGTGGGACGCTAGGCTTGGGAACTGGTGTGTGGCCACACCTGTGGATCCCACTCTGTGGGTTCGGGCCAGAAACAGGGACCCCTAACCAGGCCCCAGCTGCCTTAGCATACTGAAACAAGTGAGCAAGCAACACGCTTGATGACCGTCTGACACTGTGGGAGGAGGAGGAGGATGGGCCGGTCGGAGGAGGGAGAAAGGACCGACGTGCGCGAGACGAGCGAGAGCACGCGCCGCATGCCTTAGCTGTTCATTTGCCGATTCGCTGAGAGAGAGAGAGAGAGAGATTATGAGCCTCGCGCAGGCAGACAAGAAGCGCGTGCGCTGGGGTGGCGTCAAGGTCCTCGAATTCCGCGTGGGCTACAGCTCCTGCGCCGTGCCGCCAAGCGGCGGCCCTCCCATCGGCCTCGTCGGCAACCCGATCGACTTTACCTACGAAATGCTGCCAGCGATCAACCTCGACGATGAGGACGACCATGAAGACAGCGACGAGGATATGAGCGCAAGCGAGAGCGATTCCGAGAACAGCAGTGAGCAGGGGTCTCTCGATTCGCCCAAGCGTACACGCAGCGAGTTCTGGATGTGCCCCATGGAGCGCGTGAAGATTCTGCAGGAAGAGAGCGCGTTCCGATTAGACGAGATCACGCTGATCTGCAGTGAAGTGCGCGCCGTTCTGGATTCAAGAGCGTACTCGCGCGTGGAATCGATCGCCGAGCAGATGATGTGCGCTGTCGAGGCTTCGCGGCCGCAAGCGTTCCAGGCCAACCGGAAGAAGGTTGTGCTCTTCTAGACTCCATGAGGTCAGGAACGCGAGACGTCGGACTATCATGCGCCCCGCCCGCCAGTAGTATTTATTGCTCCACCCAGCGGAGTAGAATGTGCCATAGGTGATGCTAGGAATTCTTTCACCGTCAATCAAATTGTCATTTTAGCTACTTTCATTTCAAGTTTCCATCACTTCCATGGACCTTCAGGATTTTAACATGCAAGCACATGCGTTCGTGAGGACCAGCCTCTGCCTGGTCCGATCATCCAGCAGAAGAACCACCGCGCACCTCCCGCCTCGTCACGGCTGTGCCTTCTCTCCCAGCGCATTCAAGCAAATGCTTTATCTGATTTTGCATAGAATAGAGGCCCGTAGTGCGTATTTTTACCGCTAAAAGACTGGATTTGTCCGCATAAATCGGCCATAGATTGCACAAGATTCCGCCTGTAAATTACGGACCTCAGGATTTTTGGGTAACTTTCTTTGCGGTTTTTAACAAATCAGGACCTTGCTGCCCATCCGCAGCCGCCGTACTGTACGATACGAAACGGATGACACGAACGGACAAGCTGCGTGTGCGGGTCAGGAAGGCAGACGGGCTGCTTCCGCACGCATGCCGTCGCCCGCCGCGTGCGGCCGAGCGATCATGAATGAGGTCCTGTCTGTCCGCCTACAGTATGAGTCACGGCCATTGACTGGTCAGGACGCAGTGATACGAACGAGAAGAGATGCGTTGGCGTGGTCCGGTACTGGCGCCCATGCAACCGATCTCATGCGCACGCGCAATGCAATGCACATGGGAAAGAATGGGAACTCAGACGGACCGATCACTTGGATGCGATCAAGATAGCGGCTCCTGAGAGATGCGCTCGCCACGTCACGCAGCTGTCGAGGGCGTCGTGCTTATCGTCTCGCTCGGGATTACGATCGGATCGGCGTAAAACGCGCGTCTGCCCATCCATGAAGCGGATATCGTGCAGTGCAGTGCCGACCACATCTTGAAGGACATCTTGGTTCCTTGAAGATGTGGATTGCACTGCACTGCGCTGGATGCCAAGCTGCATGGAGGCGCGCATCATGGCAAGCCCAAATGTTGGCATCCGCTAGTAACAACCGCCAATGAAAGTCATCCACCGTCTCCCGACTGCTGGTGATGTACTCGGCGTAGAATCCAGTCCATGACCATGGCCACTCGCATTGCTCTTGGCCAGAAGACGGGCACCGCCCTGCTAATGCACAGTCGGTGTAACGCTCCCGATTATTGAGCGCGCATGTAACGGCACCTAAAAGCGTAACCCAACAGCACACAGACCATAACCCAAAAAAAGTTGAAGCTCAGTGCGCCAAGATGGCGTAGCGAGCCAAGCGTCTCGGCCTTTTCTCTCTCTTCGTCTGCGTCTCTGTCGGTCCATCCCTTGGGCTCTGGACGTACGCAGTCATGCCGTCGTTCTTCAAGAAGCGGCAGACGGCCAAGGCCAAACAGAAGGACTTCGCGAGCGACCCGGAGCTGCTGCAACTGCATGCGGAAACACAGCAGCTCTTGAGACTCGTGAACACGCCGGCCAAGAGCTCCTCTGTGAAGAGCCCTGGCGCTCGCGTGGGCAATGGATCGCCGACGGCAAGACAGCGGCCGCAGCGCATGACGATCGAAGTACTGGACGAGGATGAAGACGACGAAAGCGACCAAGCAGCCGCCAATACCTCGGCGACAAAGGCGCCACAACATGCGCCGCCGCCTCCCTCGGGGCCCGACTCGTTCGCATTCAATGCGGAAGAAGCGCGCGTCCGCAAGGCAGCTGATACGTTCTATCCGGACGTGTCTCCCACCAAGAAAGCCATGGACAGACAAGTGCTGGCCTATCAGAAGGAGCGGGCTCGCTTGGATACCATTGAAGACCGAGAGCAACGCGAAGCAAATCGGAAGCAGAGCGAGATCGCCCAGCACCAAGGCAAACACCGCAATCGAATCGACGACAGCGCTGTTAAGGTATTTTGCTCCACTATCAGCTGACTCGAACAAATCGTACTGACCCAATGCCCTTCTTGCATGCATTGCGTGTAGATTCAAGCGCACTCTCGAGGGTTTTTATGCCGGCGGCGGATGGAAAAGCAGCAGCAAGCTGAGGCAGCTTCTGCTGGTAACAAGATAGCTGAGAAGCCTTCTAACCAGTGGCATGAAGTTCGTGATGTCGAACGTGGAGAAGTCTGGTACTACAACGCGCGCACAGGCCAAAGTCAATGGGAGCGTCCCGTGGATTTCCCGATTGCTACAACGCCCGCAGCAGTAGTAGATGGGAGCTCTACACGGAGTGCATCGACATCATTACTTCCATTGCTGCCAACCAATCAGTTTGCCATGACTCGCTCGTCCTCTGAACGATCGATCGGACTCAGTCAAGGATTTGACCTCCCACAGCTCTCACCCACATGTTCGAGCGCATGCTCGTCCTCACGGTCGCAGTCCAGCGAACCGATGAGGAGTGGGCGGACTAACAACCAGGGCGCCAGTAGTAGCACAAGAAAGCCTAGTGATCCTGCACAAAGGCTTAGCCGAAACTCATCGAACCTGCCAGCACTGCAACAAGAATATCTATCGGGGCTTCCAAATCCATGGGATTGTGATTCTGTCGTTGGAACTGATGAAAGCATTTGCAGCGAACGCATGAACGATGAGCAAGATGCCGACGATGATGAAGAGCCTACGTTTGGACGAATACGACGATCCTTGGCAAAACGTGATGAGGAAGAACAAGAAGACGCAGAGAACGGTGACTGGCAGGTTAACGACACGCTGTTTCGCGCAGATGGCACACGAAACAGCAAGCTTCGAGATACTATTCGCCATGCACTGCAAGTGTCCAAGTTTGACTCAATCTCATCGCTAATTGCATCCAATGTAACATTGCGCATGAAACCTGTCAAGGGACGACAAACTGAGTCAAGTGCTGACGATATCAACCGAAACAACCAGAAAAACAGTAAACAGAGAGGTCGTGAGATTGTGTTGGGCAAGAAGGATGCGCCCATGTTTGTTGCGGTTCTCGCAAACGATCGCCAAAAATTACGATCTGGCACATCTCCCAGCGGAAAGCCTGGCGAATCGGAGTCTTTTGCAGCACCAAAATCAAGCACTAAAAAGGGGACCAAAGCGAGAGCACGACCAGACAATGGAGGAAATCCATTGACTTCGCCACCTAGAATCAGAGATCTAGTGGATCCAGGGCTGCATGATGATCTACCGTCATCGCCATCGTCACCGACACGTTTGGAAAGTAATTCCACGGGTAAAAACGGATCCCCGGCTGTTTGCTTCAATTGTTGGAGCTCAAGTAATGGCCGGTACTGTGAAATTCACCGTGATCCCAACGAAAATCGCAAGATCAAGAGTTCCGAAAGCGCTCTTATGTGTGCGAATTGGGATCTAGACCAACTACGGCGGAAATATCGCGCTGAAGAGATTCAAGAAGTGTTTATGAAGCAAAACGCTTCCCTTCGATATGATAAGCGACTCAAACAATATATCACTGTGGTCGAATGCCGGCACCCGATCTACCGTGCGATCGATCAGCTGACTACATCGTGGAGCAAGACAATGCGGCGCAAGATACACACACGAGCCTGGTTTCGCTCGTTTATTGAGCAACTGCGCGCAGGCCGTGTGCCGAAAGCTGATTCATCCACGCCCGCGCTTATGAAGTTGAAGAATACGATCCAAAACAACAAATGGTGCACGAAATACTCGGATACTGTGCGAGAATTCCACCCAAAGGCTCCTGTAACGATCAAGAATCAGTCAGGCCAAGCTAAACATATTCCAGACGTCATCATGATTCATCCAGCGCACCCTCAGATGCGAAACTGGGTGCTGGTGACTGAATACACCAAGCCCATCGAGCTTTACAAGCCTCGCAAGTACGAATTGCCACCAAAGCGTTGTGTGCCAATGCCATCACCAAGCTTTATCGACGAAATCCCGCTTCCTGTTCCAAACATTCACATCGACTGTAGACATATAACGAGCTGGTTCGAACGTTTGTGCGCTCGTGTTAGCACTGCAGCATTGAGCAAGGCGGCGATGCAGATAAATGCTTGCAGTCCGCCACCGGGCGTCATTGAGGTCCGACGAACCAAGCATGCTACGCCTGTCACTGTGATGTTCGCCACGTTTGGCCACAAACCGACCAAGGGCAATATCGCAGTGGGCGGACTCTCTGCTGAGCTGCTTATCCACATGCTGGTCACGACTTACATCCCTGCTCAGTTTGGCAACTTTATTGTATTCGATCGTCGCGCAATTGCTCCGTTGCTGACAAAAGACCACGAAGTCAACTACGAGTGCCACGCAATCGAGCCAACAACGTTAGATTATGTATTCCGTGCCCTGGAACATGCTCTGAACACTCGCCGACCTCCATGCATCGTACTGGCGACGCGAATATCCCCACAAGATACCGATGCGATTGCGCGGGCGAACCGACGATTCCCATTGAACCGCCCTGAGCAGACTGGTGAAGAAGCTGCACACGGATTCCACACATTTTGGCTCGTGGATGCTTTTGAAGTTTCTGATTACGTCGCTAGCGTGCAAGTACAGCCAAATAGCGACATTTTGTCGACCAATACGACGTCAATGCACACAACCATGACGACCAAAGTTGATCGATTTTATCCATTTTGCATCCCAACCACAAAGGAAAACACTCCAATTGAGTTCATTCACTTGCTTTGGATCGGTCAATCGAGTCGTAACCAGCCACAAGTGTTCACTACATTGGGAGCACAACAACCCGGCGAATTTATGAAAAACTCAAACCCAGACGGTGCATTGGGACCCTGCACCAGCATTATTTACCGCAGCTGGGCTTACATGCAGAGCAGCCCAGTAGAAGAGTTCACGACAGACGACGGTATAGCGTACTGGTACGACAAAACCACAGGCGAGACTTTCTGGACCCGTCCGATCCTTCCAGCAGAGAAACATCGCGGTAAGGATGGGGACGTTGATGGTGTCATTGTACATAGCGAAGGAGAAGTCGCCACGCTCGGTATTGGGGTCGAGGACGTACGATATACGCAGCAAACTATGCGCAAGTATATGACGAAAACGATGGAGCCTCCAGAGGCAACAGAGCGACGAGTGAAGCTTGTCACCGCAAGTGCAAAGAAACACGATCTTGTGGTAGATATCTCTACATCATTGACTGGAAACTCAAAGCCTATGTTGGGAAAGAACGAGCTGAAGCGTATTCAAGTGCCAAAACTTTCGTTTGGCACGAATGAAAACACGTCAATCCAGAAGATGCAAACGAAAAGCACAGGCAATTCACCTGCCGTAGTACAGTCGCTCGCTTCTGGTTCAGTCACCGAAGGAGATCAAGTAAAAGCACCCGCTGTGGCATTTGATCAAAATACCAAAAGCTTGATTGACACAATTACACAAGCGCTTGGATCCGCAATACCCGGACTTGGGCATGGGTCGATTACAGGGAGCGTTGATATGCTCCAACTCGGTATTGGTCTTGGTATGGGGCTTGGCATTCGGTCCCAGCAGCAACTACAACAACTAGAGTCGGTGTCTCCGACAAAAATCGCTGTGGGAGCATCGATTCCAACTGCAAGTGAGCGGCAAAATCAAAATGGTGCGGTTTCTGAAAGAGAAACAGACGATGACGAAATGAGTACAACGCGATCGAATGTCAGCTCTGACGGGAGTTTATCTACCTCTAGAAGCACCGTGTCAATAGCTACGTCGATCGATATTACACCCTCACCGGATGAAATTTTAAGCATGGACGCAAAGCAAAGGCCTCGCTCTCCCCCCGGCCACAACGAGAAGAAGCCAGGATACAACACCCACGCAGCACCTGGAGTAGGTGTGACGTGGGTCCCCAAGCCAATTGATTCGTCTGCTGAGAGCCAAACAGCTGTGGAAGGCTTTGGCGGTGCGCTTCACCAGCGTATTGCCTGTCTTCCAAAAGATTTTGTCACTGCAGTGAGCAGCACCAAGACCTGCAAGATGCAAGCCAACTACTTACCAGTCGTGAAAAATATGGTAAGGAAGTCTCCTATCGTAAAACTTTTGGTTTTGAGCTGATGAATCTGTTTTGAACACAGAATCAACCACGAAGTGTCGGGTTTGTCAAGCCACGTTCAGCGCTGGAAGAATGGCTTATGGTTGGCTATTCGCCATGGTGCGCTGGACGGTCAGTGTTCGGTACACAGTTCATTGGTGATATCATGCTGCGGCCTGAGGTCATTCAGCAAGCGAATGCGATTGGTGCTGCACCGATTCCAGCTAACCCAACGACTGCTGCTGCTCCCGTTCAAGTTGAGAAACGAGAAAACCTCACGCAAGAGATGAAAGAAAGCCAAGAGCTGAGTACGATTCTGAGTCTGTGTCGACACGGAAAATACGACGAGATAGAAGTGGTAAGTCAACTTGCTGCTTGGCTGTGTTACTGTGAATCGCTAAAGTCGCTCTTGTGCTTGTGTGTGTAGATGCTCAATAGTCCGGACTGGACACTAAGCATCGACGCCATGGACGCTACTGGCAACACACTTCTGTCAATCGCGTGTCAAAACAACAACAAGCGCATCGCCAAGCTTTGTCTCCGTCGTGGCGCAGATATCAATACGCAAAACGTAAGTATTTTGGATTCGATTCGCTGTCCTCCATTTGCTTGTCATTGACTGGCTTGCTTCTTCATCTAGCTCAACGGCCAGACTGTACTGCATTACTGCCATGAGTACGGATTTCATGACCTCATGGATTATCTCATGGAGAAGGGAGCACGAGACGACATCCTCAATGCCGATGGACTGACCTGCTATGAGGGATTGACCAAGGAAGCCGTGGATTCCCTTTAACTATCGGTGTTGCGTTGATTGGTACGCTCCACCCAATGATTGTCTGCTCCTGTGTGGGCAGCGATATCATTGTCTTCCATTCGTGGATGGTCAATAGATGCAAAGAAAGTGATCAGCTAGGTAGTTCATCTCAAAAGCTCAGCGAAAACAACGTTCAATCGTTAAAATAGTGCATCAAATGCAACAGCACTGAGAATCCAAAGTAAAAGCAAAAGATCATGAACCCGTAGCCATTGCCGATCTTTTGCGTGTGCTCCAAAATGCGATTGCTCTAGAGATTTCAAGTGCTCAGTACAATAAGCGAGTCTTGAAAATATAGACTGAAGAGTGTGAGCGCATACCTGAGTAATGTTGCTTTTGGTTTCTTGAGCATGATGGTGAATCATTTCGATATCAGTCTGCTGTTCCATGATTTTATCAGCGAATTGGCCCATGAGAGACGAAATTTCAGCCATCTTCGATTCCATTTGTCTGAAGAGAAGCGCAACCAGTGAGTTAGTTATCCGTTAAAAATACAAGCAACACAGTTGAGTCTGATGTACCTGGCATCTTCCATGCTCTCCTGGAAATGACGATGCAGAGTCACATTTTCTATTTTGAAAAGACGGTCTTCGTCTTCAGTAAACGAGGTCTCGGCTTCTTCGGATGCATTCCATGGAGTCTAGCAGCATAAATATCACATATATTGCACGCCGTGAGCATCAATGGCCACGCAGCACTACACAGAAGCGAGGCCGGCATTATTACCTGGGCCACTGGATTTTGCACTGGTGGCTGTACCGAATTCACTTTCGGAGTAGGTTTCTGATGTCGCTCTGGTGCCTTGGTTGTTGTCGCCATCGGTGGAGTAGGCGGGGCCGTTGCCAAAGTTGCTGCTGGTTCAGGTGGTGGTTGGGCCAGCGGTAGAGCGAGGGCTGGTGCTGGACGCTTCGCCTTTGGCTTGACCATTTTCTTCTCCAGTCCCTCTAGATCAACGCGCTCGTCTTCTGGCAGCAGCCTACGCACGCAAGATATTTAGCTCAAATACCGAGAGATTCGTTTGACCGTACGTACCGAGAGGAGAGCAGGAACGGTTGTTCGTATCGCTGCTTCTGCATCCGCTTGGTTGTATTCGCTACGTCCTTTAGGCGCTACAATATACAAAAGATCATGCATAGTCACGTCAATGCCACGTCTCCTCTGTCGCACGCGCAATTGGGCCAAAGTACCTCCAGCAGATATGCCACGACTTCCTTCTGGTGCTCCACTCGCACATTCGTTCCTACCCAGAGCATCCTCATCAAACTCAGCAACAAGCGCGAAGTAATACTTAGGCATACCTGCTACAGGCACCGACGTCTCATGCTTCAGCACGTCAATACGAGCACTGCAGCTCTTCACGAGCTCCATTATATCCTAGCACCAAAGCAGTCAGCACCAGCTTCCTCTCTGTCTCTGAAGAGAATCATGGGCACTACGCACCGCATCAAACTCGTCCTTCTCCTGCTCGCTCATGCGCTGTCCACTGGAGCGGAAGAACCGCTTTGGACGCAGATACAACGTCTGTACCTCACGCACGAGCGTCTCCATGGCCTCGACACGCGTTCTCTACAGACGCGTTCGTGGTCCCATTACGCTCACAGCTCACGCTACAACACCCAACTAACAGCCACAGACACACTCACCACGTCCTCCGCTTCCACATCCAGCGCCGTGCGTCGCACAGATCGTCTCTGCTTCGCGTCCACAGGCGCCAACGCGAGGAACTCGGCCGTGCGATCCGCATGCACCATCTTCCGACTCTGGCCACCTTCCGACTCGACTTGAAACAAGTTTAGTCGACTATGCTAGATTTCAGCAGTCCGGTACCCTCGCTGCCAAATTCATAAGTCCAGCCGCAGTGGCGCTATATATACCGTCAGATACGGTACGGCCTTCACCGCTGTTTGGGCGGCCCAGGGGCCAAAGGGAAACCAAGCAGGCAAGATGGCGGACGTGCTGGCGGAGCTGCGCGCGCACGTGATCAAGGGCAAGGGCGTGCGCGTGGAGGACGAGAGCGTGGTCTTCCTGGACGTGAACGGCGACGCCGTGCAGACCTTCCCCAAGCACGCGCCCACGAACTACCACTCCAAGAACGCCGACAAGCGCTACGACCTGCTGGCCGTCTACACGTGCTACAAGTACGCGGCGCTCACGTTCGGCGACTATGTGATGAAGTGCCGCGCCGAGAAGGCCGCCATGGTCTCCACCGTCGACAAGAAGGAGCTCATCGCGTACCTCAAGGGCGACATCGAGACCTCGGTGCAGATCCACGACGGCGAGACCGGCGCCGCGGTGAGCAAGGCAGACTCGGCGACTGCTGCGGGGGCGCAGACAGAGACGCCTTCCGCTTCCAAGAGCGATTCAGCCAGAAAGGACAAGGCAGCGGTCGAGGCGTCGAACGCCAAGAAGCGCAAGCTGGGGCCCGAGGCCGCGCACGGCAGCGAGCGCCATCGCGACAAGGACCACAAACGGTAAGCAGTGGGTTGACAATGCGGGCATCTATGGTGAAAATGGCTTCTGATTTGGGCCGTTGATGCGTGGTACAGAATGGACCCGTCCAAGCCCGCGGGCGAAAGCGCGAACGACAGTGTGCTCAAGCGCATTCTGGAGCGCGAGTGCTCGTACCGAACGCGCACGACGGTGCTGAACGCCAACAAGAAGACCTTCGAGGGCGTGCTTAAGACCGTGGAGATCGTGAACGCAGACCAGAAGGAGAAGATCGAGAAGGCTTCCAAGGCGACGACACTCGCTACGCCCGTGAGTGCTCGTAAGGAACAGGTGCCGCTCCCACGATTGATGAAAGAAAAGATCCACGGTACGCTTCTCCTGTTTGCATCCTTCTATTCACTTGAGATTTCGATGCTGACAACACGATTGCCACAGGAACGCCAATCATTGTCGTGCCTGCCGGATTTTCTGATCTGTTTACGATGCTGAACGCCAAGGACTTCCTCGAGGATGGAGTGTACGTGAGGCTTGATTTTGATTTATAGAGAACGGAAAGGATCTGAGTTTCTGCTGGGATTAACGGTGCAGATACATTTCCAATGCGCAAAAGAAAAAAGAAGGATGTCGCAAGGCACAGTCGATCACGATCACACATGAAGAAGACGGCGAGCAGTATGTGTTCAAGGTCGTTGATAGTGTCAGCCGTTTTCGCGACAAGGATTGGTATGCCCTTATTCGCTGCTTGCTGCTGCGTTGGAAATGAATCCCTAATCAAGGCGGCTTGATTATAGGCGTTGCGTGGTTGGTGTTATCGCGTCTGGACAAGCGTGGCAGTTCAAGGGATGGAAGTGGAAGTTTCCGCTTGAAGTGTTCAAGAAAGGTGCGCCTTGCTATCCTATAGAAGTTGGATGAAGTTAAAGCTCTCTAATGGTGGTTGGTGCTTGCAGTGTGCGGGATCCATATCTATAACCAAGGATCGCAGTTGAGCGACGAGATCAAACAATGGGACGTCAAGATCCTGATGGTATGAATTTGAATTTGTTACTCTGCAGCAGTTTGACTAGCATACACTAATCGCTTTGTTAACTCTAGATCCATCCCGACAAGCGCCATCTCGACAAGGTGGCAGCCAAGGAATTCTGGCGGTACCTTTTTGAGTTTATCAAGTTGAAGTTGCAGTAGGCAGCTGACGATATCACCTTGAGAAAAGTTATGTTCACGAAGAGCCATATAGCTTCGAAGTAAGGACTGCGAACTCTCGCATTCAACGTCATGGTCGTGGGGCCGACGAAGCGCGAGTTGGCGAATTGGATGAATAATCAAGCGGGGGAGACTCCTAATTTTTTCCGGGGTATTTTGCATTGATTCGTTTGTTACATGAGCAGACAGACAGCTTAGATTGTAAGTTGTTCGAGTGCTGCATCCGTTTCTACGTTGAAGCGTTTATAGATTAGGGACGCAGAAATTAGCCAATGTGAGCTTGGAACAGGGGCTCATTCAAGTTCGTTTCCATCCGTTTCAAGGTATGCTTCTGCTTCTCAAATTAGCGTCGCTGATCTTGTCTAATGGGTGCTCTCGATTTAGAAAAGCGCCGTCCTTGCTCGAGTGCGTGACCAGCCACTAAATCGAGCTAAACTGTTGCTGAGGCCAAAGACTCCAGTCATCGACCTTGCATCCGGATTAATTGAGCTGGAGCCCGCTACAGGTGAAGCTGATAGCGGTTAAGGTGCCTTCACCCTCTGCGTCGGCACGCGCTTGAGTGAATCGTCCGACCTTTTCGGCACCGGAGCGATTCCAGAGTCGCTAACAGACAGATTGTAGCTTCTATCGATAGCAAAAGTGGCGCTTCGAGTATTCAGAAGAAAGCACGGCGACCAATTCATTGCAGTAACAACAGACGAAGCCGAAAAGACCAAGACTGAAGAGAACGAAATGCTCACGAGTTCCGCGAGTGGGGCCGCCAACCATGGAGCTGCAGCATCAAAACTCACCAAGGGCGCGTCTTCGTCCTCCATGGCTGCAGGCGGCCCTACGTCTGTGATCCAACACCCAGGAACCATCAGTCAAATTGTGAGTGGTAAAAGCTTCAACAAGGTCGCCCCGGAGACGCTCGCGCTTCCTCTTGCGCCTGTGACGCGTAAAGAGAAAACATTCGCGTTCCTAGAAAATCGATGGGTATCTGGATTTCTCACAATTTGCACTATCTTCGCTTTGTTTGGGGATGATATTCGCGTGAGTTTCCTGCCAATGAACGCAGATGCAACGGTCTACAACATGCTCTTTGCGACCTTCATTTTTTTCTCGTGTGAGCTGATACTCAACATTTACGCTCGACCAAATTACTTCAACCGAGGGATGGGCTTTACATTCTACCTCGATCTCGTGTCAACTTTATCAGTAATCCCTGATGTCGATTGGATTTGGGTCAAAATCATCGGTACAACCTCGTCATCGTCGAATTCTACGAGTCAAACTGCAGCATTGAAAGCTGGTCGTGCGTCGCGAGTTGGCACCAAGGCAGGTCGAGTGGTGCGTCTTGTTCGACTCTTCCGTATGCTTCGTATCCTACGAGTTGTGAAGGCGAAAAACAAGGGTGCGGAAGTCAATGTGGAGATATCTGAACCATCCAAGATCGGCAAGGTGTTGACTGAAAAGACCACGCGACGTTTAATCATCCTCGTGCTGTTGATCATTATTGTTTCCCCCATTATTGATGGCAGCGTGGACTTGACATCGGACGACTTCCAGGTATCGCAACTGGAGCGATTGCATCGTTATACACAAGATTACAACGTCTCGGGTGAAATTACTCAAGATCATTTTCGTAAGATGGTCGAGGATTACGTGCGTGACTGCAATGGATTACTGCTCAATATGCATGTCACAAATATTGATAACTCGACAATGCAAACGTGGGTATCGGAAACCCGATTTCAGGCGCTAAGTAGCGACGACTGGAACACGGGAACAGCGTATTCACTCGCGAAGAATCCGAAAAATAGCTGGACCTACGACGCCTATTGGATCGGAGACCCTACGACCAAATATCGGTCCACTGAGTACACAGTCGTGGAAAATCTGGGATGCTACACTGATAACAAGTGTACGGACTGTAATAGTTCAAGTGGGACCAGTTTATGCCATTCGTGGGCAATTTATGATATCAAGTCACACCAAGTCAGCGCCGGAGAGTACAATATTGGCAAAACTCTGATCGTAATGTTCAGTCTTGGTGTGTCCATCTTCGTGCTGACCAAGGACGCCGAGACTATGATTATCGGTCCGATTGAGCGCATGATGCGGCTCGTGAGGCAGCTTGCGCAGAATCCGCTTGGAACGACAGTGGCCAAGCGACAAATTTACGAAACTGAGGCCAAGGAAGATTACGAGACGAAAATGCTGGAAGACACACTGAGCAAGATTGGTCGGCTTCTACAAGTCGGCTTTGGTGCGGCTGGTACGGAGATCATTGCCAAGAACATGGGAAGCGCAGCCGATCTGGACGTGATGATTCCGGGCAAGAAGATTACGTCGATCTTTGGCTTTGGTATTATTGAGCACTTCACGGAAACGTGCAGCGTGCTGGAGGAAGACGTGATCACTTACATCAACACCATTGCCGATATTGTGCATGGTGATGCCAAGATTTTCCACGGTGCTGCCAACAAAAACATCGGCTCTGCATTTTTACTTGCGTGGAAGATCTGCGATGGAGCGCTGCCTGGCATTCGAGATCCGAGAGATCCGGCTGACAAGCCACGCATGGATCCTATCGAGAAAATCCGGAAGCGAGAAGGTATCCACGTTAAGAGCGCAGGCGCTGGTTCCGTCAATCGACGCGTTACGCCGACTGAACTGGTTGACAGTGCACTCACTGCCGTGCTGAAGATGCGCGTAGATATCCATAACGCAAATCACCACGGTGTCTTACTCAAGTATTGCACCAACAAAAAGCTGATCGCTGCGTTTGAACACTTCGAGGTACATCTTGGTTTTGGTTTGCACATTGGCTGGGCTATTGAGGGTGCTATCGGCTCCAAGTACAAGATCGATGCCTCTTACCTCTCGCCCAACGTGAACATGGCTGCTCGCTTAGAGGCTGCAACAGGCCAGTTTGACGTCCCTATGCTAGCCTCGGAGTGGTTTGTGGACGAGCTGTCACCAGAAGCGCGCAAATTTTGCCGGAAAATTGATCGTGTGGCAGTGAAAGGCAGTGAAATCCCCATGGATCTGTGGACTTTCGACATTGGATACTACCCGCCCGACGGCGTGCAACCATACATCGATCCAGACGGCATGCAGAAGCCCGTGGAGTTTGCTACGGACTCTATTTTCCGCACATTACAGGATGGAATACCCACGGGCTTTTTCGATAATTTTTATGAGGGTATTGGTGCCTACTTTGGCGGCAAATGGGAGATTGCCCAAGTCAAGCTGACAACAGCGAACCAGATCTGGGAAGACGGTCCGACCAAGGTAGTGCTCAAGGTCATGGAGTCTGAGAGCAATGGCACGTTTACAGCGCCGAGCTGGTGGAAAGGATATCGACAGCTAACAGAGAAATAGTGAGGCCACATTAATGTGCGAAATCACCAAGCTCCAACAACTGGGTCCCAATTGTCAACTGGACGACTCCCGCCAAGGCAAAACCAGTGTATTTAGAAGTGTCGGTTCAACACAGGACGAGCTCAGTCTCCAACAAGCAAGTCACCGCTCGTCCAAGAGCGTCAAGGCAATCGAGAGGAAAAGGCAGATTCATAGACAGCGCTGCAACTCGATATTTGCACCGTGTTTTTATCTTTTTTAATTATTTTTACATCTTTTTTTCTTCTAGTGCCACCGCTTGCCCCTGGAGATCTCAGGCCTGTGGCCATCGCCTTCGCACTGGACCATTTAACGCTTTTCGCTTGGCTGTATTCTTTCTCTTCGAGTGGACTCGTTTCTCGCGCGCATTGCGAAGCGTTTGGTCTGCCAGTAGCTCCAAGAACGCATCAGTCGTGAAATGCGGGAGTTTGCACTCGCCTGAAGCCTGCTTGGCGCAATGCACTGGCGAAAGCGGATCCGAAATATCCTTGGGTCGAGCAGTGGGACAGAACGCAAAGCTGGCGAACACGCGTTGAGGCTTGGACTTGCGCGTTCCTGCCAAACGTTTCTCCTTCACTAAGATACTAGTGTGGTCCTCGAATTCCCAGATCGCAGACGCCGATGCCGAGCTGCGGCGTAAGTGCACGTGCTCACAAAACTCGTCGTTGACCATCCGACTGCAGATTCCGTCACGAAGGAACTGCCGACAGTAGCTGCCAGTTCGAAACGAATACGCGACGCGATTGCGCACTTGCGGCCATTTGGGCAGCACGTAGTCCACTGCATGCCTCTCCGAATCCTCAAGCCTGCCAGCGTCTCGCATGTAGTCAAACAGGTCTAGCGACTCGTCTGGGTTGCTGGTCGCTGACAACACCTCCAGTTCTCCTGATGAACCAGATGACGACCGGAGCAAATAGTTCCCAGCAGGCATGTTGAGCATGGCATGGAGCACTTGATGCACGCCTTGGAACTGCTCGATAGGCCTGCATAGAGAAAGGAGAAATCAGAGTGTTAGAGGAAGCCAAACAAACTAATGCAGAATCAACATACTCAAAGCACTCAAGAGATTGCTCGGCATCGCTTCCAAAGAGGATAGATGACAGGGAATGCTGCTCCCAGGACGAGACCGTGCCCGTGTCGGGATTCACACGGGCAACAGAGATCGCAGAACTGCCTCGCAGCCATGAATGCAGCCAGAAACGTCTCTGTTCGCTTGTCGTTATACGCTCTTCCAGACCGAGATCCTGACGATCGACTTTGACGAACAAACTCA
The DNA here is from genome assembly GCA_023337935.1 of Elongisporangium anandrum. Lineage (NCBI taxonomy): Eukaryota > Oomycota > Peronosporomycetes > Pythiales > Pythiaceae > Elongisporangium > Elongisporangium anandrum. Next base: position 81,423 of record JAADXR010000021.1, on the reverse strand, counting down.
TTGGCTGCAGTTTCTAAAAGCACAAATGAAGGAGTTAATGAATTTGATCCATACGAGATGAACTGAATTCATTCAGACGCTTCACCTTTGACGATTGTGCGGGGGGATTGACGGAAGAATCTTTCGTGGCAGCAACAGCAGAATTTTCGGAGGGCTTCGTTGTCTTCGCTAGGAACGCATCTGTTGAGCAGCGCACCAGAACGCGCAGCTCTCCAAGCTGCCACAGATGATAGGCTGTTCTCCTCTTCACTGAACTTGCAGACTCTTCTGATTCCTATCGTGACAGTCAAATAAAATTCAGTTCAGATCCACCAGACTTTCATTGTCAAATCTCACTGTCAGCTTGGCCAGCAGAGAACGCCGGTCGGCGGTTTGAATCCTTTCTCGCGCGCTCATGAACTCTCCTGGCAGCGGCTTGTCCAGAAAGAGCAGCTTCTTTGGTGCGATCCCTGGCTGCACAAATGACCGACTCTTGATCGGGATAATCCATCCCGGAGGCTGCCAGCACAAGCAGAACTCTTGTTGAGTAATCTGCCAATATCCAAAACCAAACAATTGTACGCACCGAGCCAAGATGTTGCGATCCATGATCAAACAGCGACATAAGTGTAGACGCTGACATACCTGCATCACAATTGTACTTCTCCATGATGGTTTCAGCATGGATGTCGGCCGAAATGGCGTTCCTGGGCGGCACCACAATGTCTCCCGCATTGGCGGCACTCACGCTGGGCTCAATACGAATCCCGCTCTGCAAAGCGTCTTCGTCGACTGAGGCGCATTGCCCATAGACAAAGACTTCTTTCTCATGCTTGAGCATCGCGTTGGTCTGCATGATGGAGGCATCTGGCTGGAGCGAGATCGTCATGGACGGCTCGAAGAACTGCGGATACAGTCGACGCACGTCATTCTGCCACTCGGTCATGGTCTTGTGATGCTAGATATCATCGAACAGTGAGTCTTCCACCTCATTTTCGTCATTTACTGAGTCCAGAAAGCTTACCAATGCGTCTGCAAAACGTGGGATCCGGAGGAACAGCGATTGCTCTTGGTCCTTCCTTGCGATCGCAGCCATTTGATTGTAGAAAACATGCTGCAAATGCACAAATTGAGCCATTAGCTGCAGCACGGCAGCCCAATACTACGTCTCTCAGTACCTGCTCCTTCCGCACGAGCTCTCGCAGTGAGCACCACTGCTGCTCTTCTGCAGGCGACAGCGCCAGCAGCGCCGGAAGACCGCGCTAACCGAGATCCAATCATTGGTGTGAGCAATTGGTGAGATGGCTACATTTTGGATAAGTGATACTGTACCTGCTGGGACTGGATCCGCTTGTGCAACAAGGTGACGTACGCTTCGTGCTGGGGGATCGTGAGCGACGAAATGCGGCGGAAGCAGTTGTCCACCAGCTCCGCCACGCTGGTGTGCGTCCGCTTGTACTGCAGCAAGCGTCTTGTCAGGTGGTTGTGGTCACTTGGTCGATCCACATCCGCTTCTTTCTTTTGTGGCTTCGCGACTAACGACGCAGCGGATGCAATCTGCATCTTCTGGTGGTGGTGGTAATGACCAGATAGCTGCGTCAACCGAGCATCGCCATCGATCGAGTACCGATCGTACGCATCACGAGAGAAGAAGAAGCCTTTTGCTGGTACGTCTCTAGACGCTCCGCTTGCATCCTTTCCATCATCCGCTTCTGCGTCTCGTATCCGCTTCCGCGTCACCAGCCGCGCAGGCACAGCGAACGTCAAGTCACTGCCATTGTTGGCGCTCATGACCCGACCCACCTATGAAATGTCCTGAGCAAGAAGCGGATGCGCTTCTTTTCATCCAATCAAATTCCGAATTCATATATTTTCTACGAATCATCAATCACTATTCATCGCTCAGGTGTCCCGTATCGCATTTTCATCCATCCGCCATGTCGGTGTTGCTGGAGACGACCATGGGCGAGCTGGTGGTGGATCTGTACACCGATGCGTGTCCTCTAGCGACGCGCAACTTCCTCAAGCTGTGCAAGACCAAGTACTACAACAACGTGCTGTTCTTCAACGTACAGGAGAACTTCATGGTGCAGGCCGGCGACCCCACAGGCACAGGCAGCGGCGGCCGCTCCATCTACGGCCAGCTCTACGGCGCACAGGCGGACGCGTTCGAGGACGAGATCCGCCCGCAATACACGCACAACAAGAAGGGGATGCTGGGCATGGCCAACACGGGGCCCAACACCAACCGGTCGCAGTTCTACATCACGACGCGCGGCGAGGACATGGAGTACCTGGACGGCAAGCACACGCTCTTCGGCGAGGTGGCCGAGGGCCTGGACGTGCTGGACAAGATCAACGAGGCGTTCGTGGACGACGCCTGGCGGCCATACCAGGACATCCGCATCCGCCACACGCACGTGCTGGACGATCCGTTCCCGGACCCGGAGCTGCTGCAGGTGCCGCCGGCGTCGCCCGACCGGCTGCGGCCCGAGCAGGAGACCGTGGACGAGCGTCTGGCCGCTGAGGACCTGCTGGACGAGAACGAAGGACGCACAGAGCAGGAGATCGAGCAGAGCGTGCGCGAGAAGGAGGCCAAGTCGCGCGCCGTGGTGCTCGAGATGATCGGCGATCTGCCGGACGCCGACGTCAAGCCGCCCGAGGAGGTGCTGTTCGTGTGCAAGCTCAACCCGGTGACCGAGAGCGACGACCTGGACATTGCGTTCAGCCGCTTCGGGCCGTGCAAGAGCGAGGTCATCCGCGACTTCAAGACGGGCGACTCGCTGTGCTTCGCGTTCGTGGAGTTCAAGGAGAAGAAACACTGCGAGGAGGCGTACTTCAAGATGAACAACGTGCTGCTGGACGACCGCCGCATCAAGGTCGACTTCAGCCAATCCGTGTCCAAGCTCTGGAACAAGGTCACGCGTCGGCCGTGGGAGAAGCACAGCAAGGCCGACGGCGATCCGTACGCCAACGAGAAGAAGGACTCGAGCAAGAAGCGCGAGCCCATGGGCCGCGGACGAGCGCGTCTGGAGCTCAAGTCCAAGCACCAGCAGAGCAAGGAGTTTGATCTCGTGGACGAAGACGAAGGCGAACTGAGAGCATCGTCTGGACGACGTCGACCGAGAGACGACCACCCAGAGAAAGAGAAGAGAGACCGTCGTGATGCCGACCGCAAGAAGCGCTCGTATGACCGGAGAGACAACTCGAGAGACCGGTCCAAGCGCGCGCGAAGCCGCAGCAGAGAGCGCAGTCGTCGTAGCCCAGACCGCCGGTCGCGTGATCGCGATCGTGAGGATCGACGTCATAGCGATCGTCGTGAAGACCGTGGCCGAGACCGCCATGAAAGCCGCTCCCGTCGCAGTCGAAGCCGAAGCAAACACCGCGATCAGGACCGATCGCGTCGCAGCTAAAGTGAGTGATCTAGATTCGTCTATTTCGTCTAATCAATAGCCATTCCCCTTCAGTCTCTCTCTACGCCTTGCTCCTGCTGTTTCGGCTGGCCATGGACTCGTCAAACAACCGGATGAAGTGGTTCTTGTCCTGGATCACGTGCAAAGGCTCCACGCGCACCAGATGCACGCCCTTGGTCTTGGCAAAGTCCACTTCCGATCCGTCGCTCACGTCTCGCGCATCCACAATGTGCGCGTCGTGAGCAAGGATGTTGTCGTCGAAGAACACGGCGTGCAGCGATCGGTCGGTCGGATCGAGCGTCAGCAGCTTGCCTGCACTGGCAGCTTCGCACTCGTGGAACCAGAACGGATAGAAATCGCGCAGCGCGAGGGTCTGCTGCGTATCTCGCCAGCGATTCGTCAACACGTCGTGGATCGAGTGCAGGCCGCTGATGATCTCCACATGCGGCTGCGTCTCGTAGAACGCCAGACTAGTTTCCTGAGCAAAGTACTCCTTGGGCTGCTGGAAAGTGCCCAGCACTAGCGCAGTCTCCTCATGGGTCCGCAAGAAGGTTCCAAACTGATGCGATGGAGATGCCTGCTGCAAGAAGACGCGGCGGTCGATGCTTCCGTTGGAGCCGTCCATGGGCGCGCCCTCAAGCGGGAAGAACGGGTGGCGGCTTTCGCAGAACGCATTGAACTCCTGGGCGATGCGCGCGAGGTCGTCTCCGTACGTGCGAAAGATCAGGTTGAATCGCGTGCCACGCGCGTGCAAATGCTGGATGAGGCGGAAGAAGCCCGGCACGATGAAGCAGTAGGTGGCGTCCGACAGGCCTACGCTTGCAGCCTGGTCATCGTGGCTTTGACTGCTGCTAGCATTGGCTCCTGTCAGAGCTGGCAGACGGAGCTGCTCCAGCAGTTGTGCGTGCTCTGGGGCCAGGGGCTCGCCTGGGAACCCAGCGGACGTGAAGTCCTGGCGCCAGATCTTGCGCAGCTTCTTGTTGCGCTTGCCTTCCTCCCGGTCTTTCGATATGGGGAACTGAGTCACGTTACGAGCAGAGATGGTGAGCTCCATGTCCGCATTCGTTTGCATGGCACAAGGCACTCACTTTGGCTCTCAGGAAGGCTCCGTAGGTCACGAGTCCTTCGGCCACAGGCGACGAGCGCTGCACAGCGGACTGTCCGTCCCACTGCCACGTCATCTCTCCTGCTGCGTCCTTAGCCACGCGGCCATAGACCTGCTCCGTCAGCAGGTCGTTCAGGATGTTCTTGAGGTCCTTGCCCTGCACTGGATCGTGCATAATCACAGTCTGATAGCGAGACCAGAAGCGAGTATCAGCATCAGCAAACCACACAGACAGCAGCTCATGGCCAATGCGCACAGGATCAGATCAGTAGAAACACGCTCAGACACCTTGTTCACATCGAAATACAGCAGCACATGCGGCTCTTCCGGCTCCATATTCAGCAGCTCCCACTCAATGCAGTGTATCGCTATATACAGGTTCGGGTTTTGATTAATTATGCGCCTAGAGAGGATCTCCTCCGACTCAGATCCAGACTCCGGTCCTTGTCGCGCATGAGTGCGGCCTGACTCAGAATGGGACTCAGGTCCATGGAGGCTGGCAGCGTCTGCAGCAGCTTGAGCGCGCCCGTGAAGCCCTGGCGCAGCAGAGCCTGGCGCTGGGACCGGATGAGCGCGCAGCTGACGTAGTGCAGGAAGCTGAACCGCTTGGCGTCGCTCAACAGCGCGTCCCAGAGCTGCAGCGTGCTGGCCATGGCGAAGTCCCGCGCCAGCAGCGTCATGTACCAGCGGCAGCTGTAGTAGTCTGGCGAGAGCCCGATGGAGTTCTAATGGGAGCAGGCAATGCAGGTGAGTGATAGAGTCATGGTGTTATGGAGAGCGAGGCCTACCAAGTGCTGCCATAGTAGAGCGTCGTGCTGGCGAAGCAGCATGGCCAGCCGAGCCATTTGCATGTCGACGCCGCTCTTGCTTGGATCGGAGGGAGACGTGAGATACAGCAGCTTGGTGGCCGACATGATGGTCGAGAACGAGTAGAACGCATCGGCCTCAGTCTCCACGACCCAGTTGTCGTCCGGATCGGTGCCGTAGGTGTACAGGATCGGCGCCAGGATCTCGTTCATGCCCTGGATGTAGCCCAGCTCCGGATGCAGCTTGGCATGTACGAACAGGATTCGCAGCATCCACTGCTGCGCCATGCCGCCAATGGCGAAGAAGGCCAGCTCACTGCGCGTGCGGGAGACGTCCTTGCTGATCTCCTTCATCAGCGCAGCGTCGCGCTCCTCTTGGTTCTTGGCGTCTATCTCGTCCTGCTGCTGGGATCGAGCGGCTTCAGGGTCACGCGCAGGCACATGACGAGTGACAGCAAGGAACTCGCGCTTCCACGCGTGGTACTGCGTGCGCTTGGCCTTGAGCTGCGCAGTCCAAGTGGACGGGTCGTCGTCCAGAACGCCCAACAGCAGTCGCCAGACCATGGCGCGTGTTCTCTGCAGCTCAACATGGCTGGCATTGGCTCTGCTCTCAATCTCCGTGGTCTCTTCCAAGCCCTTGAACGTGAGCCACCGGATCTCATCCATGTCTAGGCGCTTGCCCTGCGAGGCGGCAGGCGACAGCAGCTGCGCGAGTCTGGCCAGTCGCTCTTTCGGACTCTCCATCTTGGCCACTGCAGGGAACGACAGTGACGCATCGTCGCTGGAGGTGGAGCCGACCTCTGCCTTGGTCACCATGATGGGGAATCCCGACTGGCTCAGCGCTCACGCCACAGACCGAGCCTATTTGTGGCCATCACTGCCCCCAAAATAACGCCGAAAGGTCGCAGGCCAAGAGGTGTTCACGGGCACATGCCAGTCCTGCGGGCAATGAGCCAACAACATGGAAGCACGAGTGCTGGATTGCATCCTCTCGTCATTGGACCCATTTCCATTTCGAATGGCTTCTCAAAGGAGCTGCTCGCCCGGTTTTATGCACCCATCCTTGGATCCATGCCAGGCTCACAGCGGATTGACAGTCGCCCATCCTGCTGGCGGATTGCAAATGCAATTGAGTGCGGCTTCCATGGTTTTCTCATGTCAAGCACGACGGATACACTTTCGATTCCCATGGTCCCACCCACCCATCCATCCGCTCCATCCACCACTCCATCCGCCTCCTGATGATCCGCCCCCTGTCCGCCAATGATGCAATGATGCGATATGCGAAAAATCAGGACTTTGGGGGTGCCAAATTTTCAGCAACACCAATACTAAATCTAGGACACTTGCCTACAGTCATCAAATTGTAAAATCATAGTGTCAAAACCGCTAAAATGACTAGTCGACTTGCACTTTGGCCGAGTCGCACTCACTTGCTTTCACTATTGAACATGATTTATCCTGTCGACTTGACTAGTCGACTACCAAAAAGATACGAAACATTCTTCTTTGTTTTCTTCTCTTCCGTATCGTATACAGCAAAACCCCTACCGCGTGGATCCGATAAAGTACGATTGCAAGGGGGCCTTGCATTTGCGACATTCTCTCCATTTCCACGCGCTGGCGCAGCTGATTGCCTGCGTCCGCCGCCCGCCCGCCCGCCCGCTTCCTCTGGTGTGCGCCACCCTGCAGCCCCCGATCCGCTCCAGTCGCGCCATGACCACGCCCGCCGCCCACGCGCCGCCGCCAGCGGCCTCGGGTGCCTCCGCCGCCAATGCGCCAGCCAACGGAAGCAGCGAGAACGCCATCAACGCCAACCTGCTCATGAGCATGATGGACTGCGTGGACACGTCGCTGTTCTCGCCGCAGCAGCTGCACAACTGGGGCCAGATGAAGCTCCGCATCAAGCTCGCGGCCGAGCAGAACGAGCCGCTGCCGGCCAACCTGGCCGAGTACGTCATGGTCAAGGGCAGCGACCAGGAGCGCGCTAACGCTGCGGCCTTGGCGGCGAGTGCTGCTGTTGCTGCAGCCAACTCAGCTGCGAGCGCCGGCCCATCCTCTGGAACTGCGACACACGCGCCAAACGATCCAAACATTGACTTTCGCCAGCCCTTGCACCGAGAGGCCAGTATCCAGGACGTGCTCGCGTGCCTGCTGGATCAGCAGCCGCCGTCATCGCGCATTTTGAACTCGAGCGGGAGCATCTACCTGGTCAACTCGGAGCAGAAGAACCGCGCCGCGCAGCAGCTGCAACAGCAGCAGCAGCTCCAGCAACAACAGAACGGCGCGGGCAGCACAGCCGAAGACGCGCGCCCGACGCTCAAGAGTCTGCTCAGCTCGAACGACTTCACGATGGTCGAGAAGAAGGAAAGCCTGCGCCACCTGCTGAGCTTCATCGACAACTCGTTTGCCAGCGCGCCCGAGCCGCTCACGCAGGTGTACAAGGACTGCGAGGACGGCAACCTGCAGCGGCTCGCGAGCCTGCAGCTCATGCGCTCGTTCCTCACGCCCAACGGCAGCAACCAGGCCATGGGCCGCACGACGAGCTTCGAGATCATCCAGGCCATGCTCAACGCCAACTCGAACCAGGCCATCCAGAAGCCCATGAGCTCGCAGGACTCGTTCCGCTTCCAGCATCTCGCGCGCACGCTCGAGTCCATCGAGAGCGACATGGCCTACGACAACGAGGACTACGGCACGGAAGAGGTCGTGCAGGTGGACAACCTGGACAACCTGCTCGATTACCACGCGCCCGTGCAGAACGCCGCGCCCATGAACCCGGCCATGAACGTGGGCTTTGTCGACACACAGACGCTCATGCACCCGTCGCGCTCCATTTACAACGAGATTGGCAACGGCAACAGCTACCAGTCGTACGAGGCCAACACAGCCATGCAGGGCTTGTACCCGCCGCCGCCTCCGCAGGCGCAGCAGGCGTTCCAGTCGAATGGCAGCCACGATATGATCATGGGCAACCCGAATGGTCTGGGCGCATATTCAGCACAGCAGGTCGTGAACGACGGCATCAAGCACGAAGCCATGAGCTCGCAACAGCAGCAGCAACAGCAACAACAGGAATTGCTCCAGCACCACATGCTCCAGCAGCAGCAGCAACAACAGCAGCAACAACAGACACAAGAGTTTAACCAGATGCAGTTCCAGGCCGGCCTGCTGCCGCCGCCGCCGAGAGACATGCTCTACAGCGACACGCGGCCACAGGTCACGCAGCAGCAGCAGTACAACGCCATGCTCATGCACCACCACCAGCAACAGGCTGCGCTCCAGCAGCAGCGAATAGTTAACACGCAGCAGCAGCACGCTGCGACGTCTGCGCAGGTCAAGCAGCAGAAGCAGGACGCGCAGGGCGGCGGCCAGATCTGCTCCGCACTCGGCTGCAACCACGCGGCACGCGTCAAGGGTATGTGCAAGCTGCACGGCGGCGGCCGTCGCTGCAAGGTCGAAGGCTGCATGAAGAGCGCTCAGACAGGTCACCTGTGTATCGCGCACGGCGGCGGCAAGCCCTGCAATGTGGACGGCTGCCCCAAGACGGCGCAGTCGCGCGGTCTGTGCAAGCAGCACGGCGGCGGCGTGCGCTGCAAGTTTGAAGGCTGCACGAAGAGCTGCCAGTCGGGCGGCTTCTGCCGCGGCCATGGCGGCGGCAAGCGCTGCGAGTTCCCCAACTGTACCAAGTGGGCGCAGAAGAACGGCCACTGCGCCAAGCACGCGCAGGAGCTGGCGCACAAGGGGCACCCGTAGACTCTGCCCGCTCGCGGCCTCCGAGAGAGCGCTACGTCCGCACTAATACACACAGGAATGCTAAGCGACCGCGTCGCCTCTCGATCGGAGGAAGCCAATCAAATATATCAGATCTCTCTCATATCTTTGCGTGTCAGCCGCTCTCAATAGAGGACCTTGAGGCTCTGAGTCATGCGCCGGGGAGCACGAGAGGGCGGACGAGCGCCAAGGAAAGCGGAAGCGGATCCGCCTGCAGCGGATGATGGGCTCCATGATCCGCTTAAAGGCCGCTGTCTGGTCATGTGTCCGCCTGAGGAAGCGGCCGACCGCGCACGGACCAAGGAGCTGAGCAAGTTCGAGACCCAAGCAGGTAAGCGGTCTCCCTGGATCTCTCTCTGTCTGAAGCTCACGCTGCTGGATCAGGAGGTCTGCCCGTGAAGAAGTACCGTCGCCCGGCGGCCGGTCGCGTGGACGTGGATCTGGCCGAGCTGCGGCCTTCGCGTGTGCTGCTGGAGACGCTGCAGCATCTGCTGGCCAAGGTGCTGAGCTGGCCAGGCTGCGGCTTTGACTGGGAGGTCGTAGGCAGTCCAACGCGGTCTTCGCCACCGCAGAGATCGGCATCAAGCGACACTGAGCAGCTGGCGTTCCTGTCGCTCTATCACTTCATCGCAGATCGGATGCGCAGCGTTCGGCAGGACTTTACGATCCAGGTTTGATCGATTGCTGCGGCGTGGAGTGAGCGGACAACTCACAGCCGTGCCTCTCTGTAGCGCGTGCGTGATTCATCGGTCGTCAACGCACTGGAGCGGATCGCACGCTTCCACATTCTGGCGAGCTTCGAAGCGCTGCGCCTGCTGCACTCACGAGAGCACGAGTGGAGTGAGCAGCTCAACGACCAGCAGCTGACCTCGGCGCTCGCAGAGCTGCGTGAGTTGTACGCCAAGCAGCGCAAGGCACAGGCTGAAGCCTCATGCGTCTCCAGCCAGAGCGAATTTGCGGCCTACGACATTCTGCTGCACGCCTCTGACCCTCGAGCTGTCAGGTATGCTGGCTGGTTCACGAGTCTTTTATCAGTCACTGACTCTGAATGATGCATCAGCCTGATGCTGCCGCAGGTGCCAGCCAAGATCCTGCAGTCGCCATCAGTGACACGTGCCTGGCGCGTGTTCGTGGCGCTGCAGACGCAGGACTTCCACCAGTTCTTCGTGCTTTTTGAGCAGAGCTCCGTGCTGGAGAAGCGGCTGATGATGAAGCACGTGCCGTCCGTCTGGGCCAGCGCCGTTCGCATGATCAACAAGGCGTTTGGCAAGGTGGATCAGTTCGCGATGCAGGAATTGGCGCAGTGGATGCACGTTCCCAGCGAGACCCAAGCGAAGGCGTTGTGCGAGGCCATGAACCTCTCGTGCTTTGAGCGATCGCCACCACCAGCATCTGAACCCGCAGAGAGCTGGGAGAGCAGCACTATCACGACTGCGGAGTCAAACGGATATGTCAAGTTTAAGCTCACGGTGCTGAACGAGGTGCTGGACAAGGCTGCAGCTCAGAAGCTGCTTCGAGAAGTCGCCTGGAAAATCCACCACGAAGAGATCCTGTCTTCGCATTGTGCGAGCGACATGATCAACGGACCCACAGAGAGAGAAGGCCATTAAAACGGCGATTGCTATTTCTCCTGAGACGCTATCAGCTCAGCCGTCAACTGCAGAAGAGTATACCACAGCAGGCCAAGTCACAAGATACCGCTGCCACAACTCCAAGAGCACCAGCGGTGCCATACTGGCTCATGTCGAAAGTAATCTCGGTTCGATTTCCAAAGATCTCGTGTTGGCCCATTTCCATTATTCGCTGATTTCGGCTGCGGTGGCAAACTACAAAGACGTAAAAGTAAAACAAAACGATCGTATTTGTACGCTTCTTGCTCGGGATCTGCCTCTTGTCGCTCCGTTCTCCGTCGTACACTCTAGCCCACTCACAGCTTGGTCTTCTTCTTCGGGGGCGGCAGGCCGTCAAGTGCGTCAAAACTCAGCTCCACCTTGGTGTCCTTGAGGTTGTCCAGATCCTGGTAGGATCTCGTGATTTGGCGAGGATCCACAGGCAGATCGCGGTCTGGCGAGCGCTGGCGAGGCGGAGATCGCGGCGGACCTCGTTCGCGATCGCCGTAAGGCCCGCGGTGCGGTGCATCGCGCGATCGATCACGACCTCGGTAGCCGCCTGGCGGTCCATCTCTGTAGTATCCACCGCGGTTGGGCGGGCCGTCATTGTATCCTCCTGGGCGGCCACGGCCCTGGTAGGGTAGACCTCCACGTCCACCTCCGTTGCCGAGCGTCGGATTCGACAGCGTGTTGGTCGTTTCGATCGATGGCAGCGGACGGCCGTTGTCCAGTCGGTACTGCTCCCACATGTAGCTCTCCCCCACTTCCGCGATCTTGTCGACCACCAGCTCCGGGTGTTTGTTTCGGATGTGTTTCTTCACAAAGTCCATGGCCTTGAACAGCTTGGTGCACAGACGGCAGCGGTGCTTGCCATCGTCACCGGCCTTCTCGCCGTAGTTTGCGTATGTGCTCTCGAGCGCGGCTTCTTCACGCGCTTCGATCTCGTCGACCAGCGTCTGCTGCTTCTCCACCTTCTCCGCAAGCACGGCCGGATCCAGTTCCGCCAGGTAGGCCTGCACCTTTTCGTCCAGCGCCGCCGCCCAGCCGCCGATTGACTTGGACTCTGCAGACTCCTCGTCAGTCGCGGCGGAAGCCGCAGCAGTCGCAGCTTCCTGTCGTGCCTTTTCTTCTTCGAGATCGCGCGCCGAGGCCTCCGGACGGCAGAAGATCGCCGGGTGAGCGTGCATGATGTCGCCCATATCAATGCACTGCACGCCTGCATAATAAATATAATGGTGCACTCGGCGGAGATAGGCCACGATCACGTCCAGCTTCTGCTTCTCAGACGCGTACGGCTCAGCCACATCGGCCAAGAGCGCATCGATGCCGTAGCGCGTGCGATCGGCTTCTTTCTTGAACAGTGCGTTGTCCAGCGCCTGCGCGAGCTTCAGCGACTGCGCATAGTCAAACGCAAGGCGCTCAGGAACAGACAAGTACGACGGCGTCTTCAACGGCGCTCGCGAGCGATGCTGCGAAGCCTGGAGGCGGAACGGCACGAAGGTGTCGGCGTCCTGCACGAACGTGTTGTGGACCTTGGAGAGCGCGTCAGCCGCGGCCTCGGGTGTCTCGTACACGATGTAGCCCGATCGATCGAAGTCAAAGGCGCTCTTCTTGACCGGATCCGAGAGATAGAGCTGCTGGAAGGTGCCGCCCTAATAACAATACAAAGATATGAGCACACCAGACAAGCCAGAAGAGCCAACCAAGACCGATCGTACCGCTTTCTTGATGGTCTCGCTCAAGAGCGTCAGTGGGCAGGCGCACGGGATCCGACGCACGTACAGGATGCGCGCGCTCTGCTCCAGGTCGTTCTCGTAGTCCGCGTTCGTGGGCTCGGGCGTCTCGTCGAGACAGATCTTGGCCGCGCCGGAGCGCAGGCGGTCGCCAAAGTTCTTGGCCTCCGTGACCTTCTTGGCTCTCTTCTGGGCCTCGAGGCGGTGCTGGATGGCCGGCGAATACCGCTCCTGCAGCCACTCCTCGCGCTTGTGCTCCTCGAAGAACGACCGCATGAGCCGCTGCGTGTACTTCTTCTTGTACTCTTCGTACCGCTGCTGGTACGTCTCGGGCGTCGAGTTCTCGTCCTGGCGCATCATGAACACCTTGTACGAGTCCATGGGCTCGATGCCGGCCGGCGCGCGGCGCGGCTCCTTGCGCGGTTCGTCGTAGCGCTCCCACTCGCCTGACGGACGATGCGGCGGCGGTCCTCCTCGGTGCATCATTCCGCCGCCCGGGCTGCGGCTGCGACTGCGGCCGCGCCCGCCTCGGAAGCCGCCGTCTCGACTGTCGCTGCGGAATCTACATGCGAATCAATCGGTCAATCACTGCGACCACAGCAGGCGTCAGAGTGAGTTAGAGCGCACCGTCCACGCGGGTCCTGGTCGTGGAACATGGGCGGCGGTCCCTGGCGGTACGGATCGCCGCCGTACGGCCCCATGGGCATCGGTGGCGGCGGCATGTGGTCCTCGCGCGGCGGGTAAAAGTTGCCTCCTTCCTGTGGACATGGGAAGCGAACAGAGCAAGCAGGCGGCGCAAGTGAGTACTGTGGCATGCAGATCAGACCCAAGAGCCTCATGGCCGCGGCCTTGGCGGCTCTTGGGCGTGGAGAGAGAGCCATGGACACGCACCATGGCTGAGAGAGCTGCTTCTGGTTGCTGGTCGCTGTGCGATTTTCCACCACTCTCAAAAAGCCCCCGGTATAGGGCGCGAATAAAAGAAGAACCGGTTGAATATAAGAAAACATGTGCATGGTAATGGGGTTTTATTGGATACTGAGTTTTAAACCCAATTATCCAGATGTATGGGCAGCATTTGGGTGGGTTTTTGCATTCTATAGTCGAGATGAATGGGTGATTAGCGACGACGGCCGCTGATGAATACCTCGTAGGTCTGAGAGCAGGAGATGGTGGAGGTGAGTCCAGTACGAGTGAGTTGCAGAGAGAAGAGAGAGACCGTACCGCAGCCATGAGGCCGACGACCATGAGCCACTTGAGAGTCCAGACGAAAAGGCGGTGCATGGCTCCATCAAAGCTGCGGACAACCTGTTTCCATGGACACACTCAGCCATCAATGGATCACGTTGCAAGCCGAAGTCCGTACCTGGTTGGTCATGTGCGTCGCCAGTGTGCACTCGGCCAGTACTTGCGCTCTGGTGCTGTCGTCCATCGGGATGGCGTTGATGGCATCCTTGAATGAATTGCGCAGCGCCTAAGAACATCAATAGTAAGTCGCCAATCAACACCAGTGCGTCATGTGATACGTCTCGTACCATGCGGCTCTTGACACTGAACTCGTACGTGTCGATGCCGTCACTGGTCTTCAACGAGAAGCTTCGTTTGACCAGCTTCTTGGTCAGCCGGCCGCCTGCGAGCGTGGCCATGTACTGCTGGTAGCAGTGCGGGATCAGCAGCATCGGGTTCTGCCCAAACGAAGGTTGCATTGAGATGTCTACGGCTCCAATCAATGATCCTAATGCGATCAAACCTGCTTCTCGAGCTTCACGAGACGACTAAGCATTAAAGAGACGTCAGATCCGCATCCGTTGTGGCCAGAACGTTATCAAAGCAACGCACCTGACGTAGGCTTCAACGGCAGTGGTAGGCTTGTACTTGGTCTGCCAGTCGTCGCCAAGATAGTACTTGAGATCTTTCGCCACTCGCTCAGCCTAGCAGCAAGAGCCATCGAATCAAACCAGGTCTTCTTCTGCATGAGACCAAGGCGAGAACCCGCTGCTTACCCGTGCAAAGTGCGGCATGAGTTCGTAGAGTCCACGGAAGGCTTCGTGGTCCTTGCATGCTCGCATAGACAGCTCCAGCTGCACGTAGACAAAGTCTAGCTCCACCAAAGCGCATACACCATCAGTCATAATTCAGCAGCTCTTCCCTGTGGCAATCAGCATCACGTACAGACGAGCAACAATGTGCGACCGTAGACTTCTTTGTGGGTGAGTCCGACCGCGAGCCTCAGCTTGGCCAGTCTACAGCAGCGACCCAGAGCCCCATGAGCCACCAGCAACACAGAGACCAGCAGAGGCAGAGTCTTGCGTCTCTATTGCACAGGCTCGCACCTGTCCGGCAGCGTCTGCGCGGCCGTCGCAGCGGTGCTGAGCTCCTCTGTAAGCTGCGGCTTCTTCATCTTTGGCGTAATCCCAGCGGTCACACGTGAGCTGATTCAACCTGTGAGAATGCATATCTCCGAGATCGTGTTGTTGCTGACTACCTGTGGCAATTGATACTCCATTTGACAAGCAATCATGAGTGACCAGCATCAGGAGCTCTCGGCTCCGCAGCAGCAGACGCAGGAGCCGGAGGATGAGACGGAGGCCATGCTCATGACGGGCGTACGTTGCTGCTGCTGCATCTGAGAGACGCACAGGAGCTCACAGTAATTGCGCATTCTAGGAACGCTCGTACGTCTTCGAGACGCGAGTGGAGCGGGCGTCCATGTGCCGCGATCGAGGCTCGGCGCAGTTCAAGCTCAAGAACATTGCACGCGCAGTCGAGTGGTACGAGCGCGCGCTGTACCACGTCGATTTCGACGAAGGCACGTGGCACTTTGAGGTAATACTGAGTGGATCACTGGCATCCTTCAGGCCGCTTATCATGGCTTTAGTTTCTAGACAAGCACCGAGCTGCTGTGAACGAAGTGCGGCTACCCGTGTACCTGAACCTGGCGGCTTGCTACCTGCACGAGTCCAAGCCGAACCCGGAAAAGGTCGTGGAGAACGCCGACTTGGCGCTGGCGATCGACAAAGACAACACCAAGGCGCTCTATCGAGGCGGGAAAGCGCACCTGCTCCTGGGAGACGTGGAGAAGGCGCGGGAAAAGCTGCGGAAGGCGGCGCAGAGACAGCCTTCGGACAAGAATATTCGCGAGGTACGTCAGGGCTGCTTCCAAAGCCAGCTTGACTCTGACTGAGCTCTTGGAGTCAGGCGCTGCAAGAGGTGGGAAAGATCCTCATGGACCAGAAGGAGAAGGACAAGAAGACGTGGGGCGGACACCTCCTGACCAAGGAAGCGGAGAATCAGCCTGCAAAGGCCGAACTCAATACGACTATGGTGCAGGAACCCTCTTCCAGCAGCCAATCCCTGTATTGGATTGCGCTGGTAGCAGCCATTGTGGTAGCAGTCGCTGCTTGGGCTTTCGCTGCTTGAGATCATCGAGCAACAAGAGGCGACGAATTCTGATGTGGAAAATGTATCCATTGATAAATCAATCTCTTACTGAGGCTACGCGTACTCGTAGATCTTGACGCTGTGCAGGTACTTGTCATCGCACTCGCGGTACGTTCGCCTGCGATCAAGACACAGACATAAGATGACGTGACTCTGGCTCCAATCAGTCCGACGTACCAGTAAGTGTAGTACCCATTGCTCTTCACACGCGTGCAGCGGATGAAGCCGTTGCTCCAGCGGTCAGGCTCGCCATACGAGGCCCTGTACTCGTTCAGGTCGCGCCATCCTGTCTGCTGCACTCGAAAGGCTGCGTCACAGGAGATATATTGCATCAGCATTGTACCCTCAAGAATACAAGAGCGGTAATAGGCTAGCGCACCTTCTTCGACTTCAGGGGTCCATTCCTTTGGCCTGTAACATCGAGTAGCCTTGGCATTCGTGAAAATGGGCGTCGGCTCATTGTTGGCTTCGTCATCGTGGCTTTCGTCCATTTTGAAGCGCGTCTTGAGGTTCAAGTTGCTTGAGCTGCGATTGTTTCCTCTGGAAGGAAGCGTGTTGCGCTTGACTGCGAGCGCATTGATCGCCAGCGTCGCCATGCTCTCCTCTCTCTTGAATCAAAACAGAAGTCAAGTACATGTTGGGGGCGATGTATTATTTTTACAAACCTGGAAATAGGTCAGAAGGATAACATGCTCACGAATTCTCCATCAGGGCTCTCGCCTTCTTCCGCGTTGTAACTGCTGCGCTTGGTCTTGACCAGGTTGACAGTGCGCAATGAGCGCTGGAAGATCTGCGGCAGAGTCGAGTTTTTCTTCTTCTGCTCCTGGTGGCGAGCGTACTCGAGTGGCGCGAGGTGCTTCCACCGTCGCATGACTTGGTTGTCACTGCGATTCCCCAGTTCCGAGGCGATCCGAGACCAGATCCCCGTGACCGAGAGACCGATCTCCTGCACAGCCGCCAGCAGCTTGGCGTCGTCTTCTTTGGACCAGGATGTGAACGAGATCTCTGAGTTCAGCGAGTTGAGGAAGCGGTCTCGAAGCTGGGGCAGCGTGCGTCCAGGCACATGGTGGCCCACTGTGTTCCAGGCCACAGACTCCTTCTGGAACGGCATGGACTTGTCATGATAGATGTACAGCGCCAGCAGCAGGCGTCGGTCCTCAATGACCGAGAACTTGCCCTGCCGCAGGTTCGGCGCCAGAGAGTACTGCCATCGATGGCGGATCTGTTCAGGCACATGTCCGTCCATGAGATCAGCAATGATGTTCCACCGTTCGCCAAAAACGTCCACAGCCTCGTGGATCATCGCGTCCTCTTCGGCCGTGAAGCTTGTGTTCAGATTCGTCGCACAAAGCTTGGTCTGGTATCGGATGAGGCAGTGGACTGGCGGACGGCCAGGCATGGGCATTAGTGCTGCGATTTCATCCCATTTATTCACCAGCGAGGAGTTGATTTGGCCACTCGCGAGCGATCGCAGCGCTTCGTCCTCCTGCTTGGTCCAGGCACAAAGCCTTAGTCCCGGACGATCGTGCAGCTCCCAGCGCAGTTTACACGCGAAAGCTGACCGATGGATGATAGGCTTCTGCTTCGTGATCGCTTTCCATGCTTCGAGGGGGATCGGTTCTGTGTATTTGCCACTGTGTAGCAGGTTCTGCGCAAAGGTCTTGACTGTCGATCGTTCCTTAGCAGTGAAGCACTTGGCAGACACTGCAACGAAGGATTCATTCGCATGTGCGCGTAGCTCTACAGCGTCGGCATTCGGCCGAGGCTCTGAATGTGCGCTTGGTTTGGCGGTGCGTCGTCGTTTCTTCTTGGGCCTTGAGCTATCGTCCGAGTCGTCCTCGTCTTCATCCTCTTCGCTGTCGTGGAAGAAGGACGGCATCTGGCGGATGTAGGACCGCAAGGCCTCGCTAAATTTCTTCTTCGTGTATTTGCTTCCACGGCTCTGATCAAACACGGTCGCATCGAGAGCAGCAGCGCCACTCGTCGTCGACTGCCGGCCGGGCAGCAAGGCGTTCATAGCGCTCTTGGCACGCTGCATGGCGCGTCTTCGCTCCAGCGCCTGAATATCATCCTTCAACTGCTGCTCCTGTTTCGAGAGCGTCGCCAGCAGACTCTGCAGCTCGGCCGCGTATGCGCGATTCGCCTCCAGCGCCTGCGCAGCGGATGGCGGCGGCGTCATTTGCCACAATGAGCTGCTCGCCAAAAGCTCCGCAGCAGTACCGTACTGGTACATGGTACCAGTGTAGGTTGGTGGGGAAAGTGTACCCATTTTGTTGGAAACGGTGGTTTATAAGATATACTCACTCTAACAGGAACTTCGATCTAATAACATCGATCAATTGGTCGCCAGCGACCAGATATTGATGGTGGCCGCGTACGCCAGCAGCGCGGTGAACAGTGAGCCGAGCACGATGCCCGCTATGCGCTTGTGTTCGCCGTAGGCGCGCAGCTGCTGCACGTCCAGCTTCTGGCGCGGCAATAAATACAGAATGGGCGCGAGCGCGAGCAGATTGATGCTGTAGTTGAGCACCAGGAACTCGACCACCTTGGTGCGCACGTCGCTCGTGTCGGACTTGATCGAGGCCGACGAGAACGTTTGCCCCTTTCCGTCCATGGAGTCGCCCACGGCGTCCGAGATGGACAGGATGACCGACTTGATGAGCGCAATGAAGGAAATGATCAGACCCGAGGTGGCGCCCTCGATACAGGTCTCCGTGATCTCTATCACAGGCAGCGTCGAGACGATGAGCATCGCCGCCTGCGCGAAGCCCGAGATCGAGTACATCAGAATGAAGTACCAGGGTGCACGCACGCCGTTGAAGATCACAGGCAGCGCAGCACACGCGTGCGACACGATGCTGATGGCCACGCCACCGAGCGCGAGATGCACCCAGTTGTGGTTGAGACGCCAGTACCGCCAGATGATGAGCGCGATGACGACCATGGCCTGGAACGGGATCTGGAACACTTGCTCGAGGTTCAGTGTGATGCTGGACCACTTGTAGACAGCATCGCTCACGAACTCAAACTCAAAGCACGAGAGCAGATAGCTCGTGCAGATGAAGAGCACGACGCGCCATACAGCGTCCTGCTGCAGAATGGTCCAGAACTGCTTCCGCAGTGAGCTTCGGTCAACAGAGTCCACCTTGATCTGCCGCTGGTCTTCCTCCAGCCGAAACAGCACAGCCGGGATCGGGATCAGTGCCACAAAGGCCATGATCAGCATCACGATTTTCATCGACACAGCGCTTTTCAAGGAGCCGGTCGTGTTCTTCTTGTAGTCCAGGATGAGCGAGCTGAGCGTGTTGGCGAGGAAGCGGAAGGTCTCCTGAACGGTCAGGTACTTGATCACCAGTGTGCCGCGCTCGTGGATCGGTTCTCGCTGCGAGAGCTCGACCATGAACGCGAACGCAGCGACCGAGGCGAACGTGACGCCGAGTTGCGTGGCCATAGTGAGCAGAATGTACGCGACCCCGCCGTACCAAGTGCGCACACTATTAGCCACGAACTGCGTCTGATCGTCAATGACCGCGACGACTACGAGCGCCATGAGCATGAAGTAGGCCAGCACCCAGCCGCCAAACATGTAGGCCTTGCGGTGGAAGCCCCAGAGCGGGTAGAAGTCCGAGAGCACGCCAATGAAGAAGCTGAACATGCGCGGCAGCCGCAGATAATGGTACGTGGCGTCGATCTGCTGGTCGTTCAAGCCCAGGTAGACATACAGCAGCGGGTAGAAGCAGTTCTCCGCAAAGGAGTCGAGAAAGCCCCCTGCCGCGGCCGAGAACGCAAGTCCGTAGAACTCCTTGGAGAAGAGCTCGACCGAGAAACCGGAGCGCAGACTGCCGTACAGCGTGTGGTTGAAGAAATTGCTCGGAGCGGTCGCGGCGCGAGCTCTGGGTCGCGGTGCGGCTTCCTGTAATAGCTGGATCGATGGCGGAGCGCTGCTGGTTCGCGCCACCACGGGGATGTCTTCCTTGAACGTGACCGTGCGCTTGCGCTTGGGCGTGGATCTGTCGTGGCGATGCGAGTGGTGCTGCGAGGGCTTGCGTGAGGATGACACAGGGTACTGCGGTGGGAGCTGCTGGGGCGGGAAGCCGCTGCCGAATTGGCTCGGCGTGCGCCATGTGGAAGATTCTGTCTCGTACGACTGCGTGTCCTGCTGGAAGCGCACGGCCTGCACGTCGGCCACGAGATCGATCTGGCTGCCATCGTCCGAGTACGAGTACTGGCTGCCCCAGTCCTCGCCGAGCCCGTGCAGAGGCAGATCGTCATGCTGCTGGATGGCCGAGAACGAGTCCTCGGAGATGAAGCTCCAGCTTTTCTTGTCGCCCATCACTGGCGCGCCACGCGAACGAGAGTGGAGCTACGGCCCTCGCGCGAGTGTGGCTAGGTGATGGGATCGCTGTGGAGGGCGGTGGAGGACGCTGGACACAGAGATGGAGCGGAGCGTGACGCCCATGCACGAGACCAAGCGCTGGCCTCTAGTTCAGTCCTCGTTTGCGGCTTCAGCGCTCTCTTCCGGCAGGAGGTCCCGCAATGGCTAGCACCACCGATCGCTTAAGCGGTGTCCGGCACGCTGATTGGCTAATTACGCGGAAACAGCCGGTTTGCCAACAAGTCACACAGTTGCCGTACTGAATGTTATGTACACAAAAACACCGTATTAACAGTAACATCCAACAACTCTGCCGATCATGATGGCTCATGGGATCGTCCTTTGTGTGTAAATACCGGATACTGTGCAGAGATCTGTTTGGCGATCATAGAGTAAGTGTAGTGTATTGGATTTCCATTACCACGAAAGAATAGAGGGTGGACTTTGTTCTACAGTACTTTACGTTGTTTTCTATAGTGCGCTCTACTTTACACAATTACTTATGATAGAGAAGCCAATAAAGGCAGCCAACTGGAGCTGGTCGCCTGAGACAAAGCCTTTTGTTTTGTTTCTCTCGCTCGCTCTCCAGTCTGTACCTTTGGGTTTGTGCCACCATCCAGTTTCCCATCTGTGGCCCCAACCCCGTTTCCTGGTCACTGCGTGTCGTGCCTCCAGCTAGTCC
Organism: Elongisporangium anandrum; assembly: GCA_023337935.1. Taxonomy (NCBI): domain Eukaryota; phylum Oomycota; class Peronosporomycetes; order Pythiales; family Pythiaceae; genus Elongisporangium; species Elongisporangium anandrum. Next base: position 60,508 of record JAADXR010000021.1, on the reverse strand, counting down.
TACCCCTCTTACGCGGACACAAAAAGAGCCAGCGAGCCAGAGCCTCAAGCCACAAACGAAATTGGCCCTCGAATGGGTACACACTCGCCCCTCCACCGCACAAGTCCAGAGCTTGCTTCTGGTGCGCGGAACTTGCCAAACGTAACTGTCCACATACAGTAAGTACCCAAATGAACCAAATGTGAAACGGTCTCTCTCAAAACAGAGGCGTATTTATAAGTGTATAAAAAATGGCACCCCATGGGAGGTGTCTTATCTTAAACCGCTTCAACTTAAACCGGTACGGGCTCCGCTTTGGCGGGCGTGTTGGCCTTGATCTTTTGCGCGCCCAGGTCCTCGTTGAAGGTGAAGTCTTCGGCGGGGGTGGCCGTGCCGGCCACGATGACCTTGGTGGTGAACAGGATGGACGCCAGGAAGAGCACGAAGGAGAAGAAGGCCATGACCACGGCCGCCACCACGTTGGAGCAGTGGAACTCGCAAACCTCCTCCATGAACGCCTTGAGGTCGTTCTTGTCGGCGCAGATCTGGTTGCCCACGGGCGAGAGCGCCACGGCGAGCGCCGACGAGAACGTGAGCAGCACGAAGAACGAGTCGAACATGATCAGCGCTGGGATGCTCGGCAGGCGGCGGCGCTTGACGTCGAACGCCAGCACGCGCAGCCCCACGCCCAGGATGATGAGAATGCCCGTGACCAGCAGGAAGTTGATCTCCCCCGTCGAGCTGTACAGCTCCTTGCCGAACGTGCACGTGCGGATGCCGCCGGCGCTCGCGGTGATCGTGATGATGGCGCCGAGAATGACCGTGGCGCAGCGGAGCACGAGCGGCAGCTTCTCGGGAATGTGCATGGTGGTGAGGAAGAGAGGAGAAGGCTGTGGAAGAGCGGAGGCGTCCTGCTTGGTCCGACGTGTCGAGTGGGAGAGTGAGCCTCCGGACGAGAGCGGTTGCCCACAGGACCAGGCACGGGATGAAATCCAAGCGCACGCTGTGGCTGAAAATACTATCGTAACGGGTGTTTGAAGGTATCTTTGTCCTGGCTATTTCCGGTCGATTCCGTACCAGAAGACTCCATGCAGGTCTCAGCAGGAATATGGCTACCCTTGTGGCTCCACACGCGACGCCAGGACAGGAAGATCTCGCGAAGAACCAAGGCGAGCAAGATGCAGCTAATGATGCTGTTGAGGCGTCTAGTGATGATACAGATTCCTCAAGCGACGACGATTCGGATGAAGATGATTCCGATGAAGACTCGGAGGACGAAGACGAGGAGCGGCCAGGCTTCGTGGCTCGCGTCAAGAACGCTGTGCAAGCCAAGCAGCAGAGACTACTGGAAGCCAGAAGGGACCCGGTGCTCGAGTGGAAGGAAAAGAATCGATGGACAGAGGAAAATGCTGCTACCATTGCAAAAGCCGAGCGAGTAAAGGCTTTACGTGAGGAAAAGAAGCAGGCGAAGGCTGCAGTGCGCGAGCGCAAGCAGAAGCGCAAGGCCCAGCGGCGCTTGACCAAGCAAAAAGAAGTCGAGTTCCGCATGCAGCTGCAGGAATATGACGATGCGTTGGTGAAAAGTGACAAGCGAAGAGATCTGCTGACGAAATTCACGATTGAAACTCATGCTGAACAGAAGAAACGACAGATGGAACAGGGTATCAAGTCTCAACTTAAAGCCGAACGAGTTGCTGCACAACGCATTCGGGATGCAATTGAGCATGATATCGTTACCAAGCAGGAGGAAATCAGTCATGTGCAGCAAGTGATCGATGCAAGCGACGTCATGGGACGAAAATGTGGCATTCTTCCAGCCATCAACACACCGGTGCCCATTGAGGTCGACGAACAAGACGAAACCTCTTCGTTAGTGATCTTACGCGTGAACAAGGCCACTACTGAGGACGATGCGTTGTCCTCACTCCAACGAATAGATTCGGTTAGCCCCAGTAGAGAATCACAAACCAGCACTGCAAGCGACGCCAGACGCGGGTCTCCTATGATGCAGCAATCAAGGTCGTCATCAACAGCAAAACGCCTGTTTTTTACTGTCAATCTCAAGCGATTCAAGCATGCTGACCAAATTCGAGGAGAAGGAATTGGTGACCATGGGGGCAAAGAGTTGGCGCGGTCGCTGCTCACAGGTGCATGTCCTCGAGTCAAACGTATTTATTTGGGCTGGAACCACGTCAAATACCCCGGCATTGCTGCGTTGTCAGACTCATTCATTCGTGGAGCCTGCGGTCAGCTCCAGGTGCTCGATCTTCGGTGCAATTGCGTCGATGCCAAGGCGTTCGACCAGCTTATTAGGGTGTTTGAAAAAGACGGGCTACCTGAGCTTGTCGAGTTGATTCTACAGGGAAACACGTTAGGTGACGAAGGAGCCAAGGCTCTGGCTCACGCACTATTAAAAGGGACACTCAAGACGCTTCAAGTGATCGATATTCGGCAGAATCGTATTCGCAATGCTGGAGCACTTGCGATCTGGAATGTCTTTAGTGCGCAGACAGCGCATCGTTATTGCCCCAAGCTGCAGCTTCTTGATTTGAGGCGAAACGAAGCTCAAGGGGCTCTGACAAGATCATTTTGCCCATGCCCGTCCTTTTTGGAGTTCTAGCGACGTACTAACGTTACTGTATGTAAAGATCGAAGGCTTCAACTCGACATCTGTATGTGAAGTCAAGAATGCTCGCTCAGTATGTTTCTTTTATTTTGATCATCTCGTGAGTGTCGTGGTCCTCATCTCGATGTTATCTGTACCGGTGTGGAAAATGAGCACAACGTAAACCCCTGCAGCATGTTATCGCAAAGCGGCATATTCACATGAAGGAAGCCGACGCGTTTTTGATTTCTTGCGTCCTGCAGTCACAAATATTTGATTTATCGATCCAAGGCGAATGTTTCAGAGCGCAAGATCAACACGTACACGCTTCGAATGAATAGTTTCAAGTTGATCGTCGAGATTGATTCTGGCAGTCGAAGCGTTGGCCACTCGATGCCGAGGTTCAGCAGTGCTACAATATTGAACATCGCGTGCTGAGGAACTATGAGGTTACCTCGTAGCAGACAAAGAGGGATAGAGTACCTTGCTCGTATTGCTTTGGAGTGATGTAGCCTTTCTCGGTGACATCGAACGCAGCGAACATGGCTTCGAGATCGTGTTCTTCGAAGAACGGCATCTGCACCAAACAATGAAACATGAAGCGTGAGATTGGAACCAAGTTCGTCGTTTTCAAGTGTATCGGATCATCTTGATGTGCCAGTACATGCTGTTGCTCTTGCTTGGCTCTTTGCATCTGCGTCAAGTGTTGGGCTAAGAACGTGCGTGGGTCCGAAGGCCGATGGAAGAGAAGCAGCGTGCCAAGCCCTTCGAAGAGCTCTTTCACGCCATGGCTCTGCATATACAGATCCGCTCGTACTTTCGGGTCGCGCATGTTGAGTTCCTTCACATGCTCATCGCGCGGCGGCGGTACATTCGGCTCCATGTTTGCTTTGCGATACGTTTTGAAGCGTCGCTGCCTGTCGTTTCATGGCAATTGCCAAGCAGAAAGAAGCGGCATGAGTGCTGAAAATAATTCTCTCTATTTTCCATCGATTCATTGGCTCTTTTTCTCTGGGAACGGACTGTTGTCGGCATAGCACTGGCCGAACATCTTGTCGACATCTGCTTGAGCTCGATCTGGGAACATGGACTTTGCATCAAGATATCAAACCAAAACTGTCATATGCAGGAAAAACCTCAGCGCTGCAAGGAGCATTGCAACGTACTGCAGTCGATCGAGTGGCGTGATCTCGAACGCATCGTGTGTTGACCCAAGTCGCGCTCTGGCGAAAGAACGCGACGTCGGGAAGCGTCTGCTCCAGCACCTTGGCGAGTCGGTAGCACTCCGACTCTCGCGCAGAGCGGATTTCGCTGCTCGAATGCAACATAGTAAGAGAAGGCTGGGTTCCATGGATGAGAGAGGTTCGTGGCGCACCTGCAAGCCAAGAGCTCCGGCTGTGTGATGTCCATCTTTCGCACCGAAAACTGAAGGCACACGCACACAGTGATCAGGCCATGGGAGTTTACAAGAGCCTGAAGCACGTACGTCGTAGGCGTGGATGAGCTCGTGCACCATGGTCTCTTCCACATCGCGTGGCGAGTGCAGTCGATTGGCGCAAAACACGATCGTCGGCGGCGGCGCCGAGAAAAAGGCTCGAGCCTTGCCTTCAGGGCCTGTTAGAGCAGCCGGCAGCGTGAATACTGGATGAAGACCCATGGCCAGCCGTCCAATGCAGCTGGCTAATACAGATACGCACCATCCGCTCGGCATTCCAGACAGACGAAGTCCAGCTTGCCAGTCGTGGGGTTCTCCTTGGCCAGATGCTGCGTGTACAGTCGGCTTCAGTGCAATCCATCACCAGCAGTCAGTAGCATTCAGTCCACACCTTGTTGATCATGTCCACGATGCGCTTGGGCCGCGGCTGCTTGAGCGCTTCGTGCACCGCTTGCTCGCACTCGTAGATCTCCATCAGGGTTTGGACCTCTTCGCGCTTATGCAAACAATCAGTCACCTTCGTGCAACCTCAACAGATAGACAAAATCCCACAAGTCGACTAACGATGTGTTTTAGTCGAGTCGGCTGGGAGTTGAACTTCCTTCGCTTGGTCATCACTTTCAGAATGCAATTCGATCAGCGAGGTGAGTAGGTTCTGTAGCTCTTCATGGAGCTCTGGAGCGCAGTCCTGACTCAGATGCGCTGCGTGAGACAGTGGCGATCGTGACTGGTGCTGGCAACGGCCTCGGCCGCGCGTATGCACAATTACTGCGAGCACAGGGCGCCAATGTGCTCGTGAACGACGCAGCGGCAGACGCCGCCGACCGCGTCGTGCACAATATGGACTCTTCGGAGCATGCGCTGGCCAATGGAGACAGTGTGGAGCATGGCGAGAAGATCGTGGAAGCTGCCATGAACAAATGTGAGCTGTGTAAATCGTTTGTGCGCAGCAACATGCGCTCTAATACTGCTCTTGCGTGCTCTTGATAGGGGGCCGAGTGGACATCATCGTGAACAATGCTGGTATGATGACCTAGTTATCCTCACTGGCGTGGAGCATTGGCTAATTGACTTTCTGTAGGCATCATCCGTGATAGCTCCTTCGCCAAGATGTCCAAGCAGCAGTGGGACAACGTCTACCGCGTTCACTTGGAAGGAACCAAAAGGTCAGCGACGTTTGCAGCTCTTCCTTCTCCTGGTGCAGCGATCTCACTCGGTGCGGCTGTCTGTCTGTGCGCTAAAGCGTGACGAAGGCCGCCTGGGAGATCATGCGCGAGCAGAAGTTTGGTCGCATCGTCAACATCTCCTCTGCTTCAGGTCTCTACGGCAACTTTGGCCAGGCCAACTACTCGGCTGCCAAGATGGGCATTGCCGGTCTCACGTTCGTCCTGAGCAAGGAAGGCGCCTCTCGCAACATCAACGCCAACGTGGTGGCGCCACTCGCTATGACTCAGATGAGCGACGGGCTCTTGGACGAAAACGTGGCGAAGAAGCTGCAGCCGGACTCGGTGGCTCCCTTTGTCGCGTGAGTCTGGAAGCTCTTGATTGGAATCGACTGACTGACTGACCATCATCGATGCTGTAGGTATCTTTGCCACGAGAGCTGCACGCGATCAGGCAACGTGTACGAAGTCGGAGCCGGATGGGCAGCTAAGGTGCGCTGGCAGCGAGCGCAGGGCGCTCTGTTCGCACCAGAAGAGCTCAGCATCGACAACATCGCGTCGCGTATCGACGAGATCGAGGTGCGATAGTGCTTGAATGTCGCAGCGTTTGGTTTGTTGGGTGGCTGAGAGATGACTTTGCTGGTGCAGGACTTTGACCAAGAGAGGACCAGCTACCCGCAGAGTCTGCAGGACTCGCTTGCGTACGTCCAGAGTCTGTTCAAGTGAGTTGAAGTCAATAAGAGGAACACAGAAGCAAAGGGTAAAGGACGAGCAAGTTGGATTCATGGACAGCTAGCTTCTCGCAGAATAAAAGCGAGCGCAGCTTTACGGAGTCAACCTCAAATAATAAAGCAGCGTGCAGAACGCATTGGCCTCAGAGCGTCTACATCAACTTGGCACTGGGCACATCGAACGGGTTCTTCTTGGCAGTCTTCTTGGCCTCCACGGGCGCCTTGCCCAATAAATAGTCCAGCGAGTACAGGTCCTTGACGCTATCCTCGCTCTTGAGAGCGTTCTTGGATAGCCGGGCCGCCGCAACAGAGCTCTTGTGGGTCGAGGTCGAGGCCGAGGCCTTTCCGTGGGTCGGCTTGAGCAGCGCGTCGCTCGAGACCTGGAACGGGTTCTTGCCGCCATTGAGCGACTCGAGCGAGAACTTGTCGGCCAGAGAGGAGGCGCTGCGCTTGGGCTGCTGGGCGGCGGCGGAGCGTAGACAGCGGGAGGTGGAGGAGGCTAGCATCTTGGCTTGGGTCTTCTTCGTCTACGCTGGCAGATTGGAAACTGCTGGTGTTGCTGGGCCTTCGCTCTTCACTGGGCGAGAAGAGACTTTCGATTGCTCTTATCTCAGTACTTGAAGATTTCGCAGGGGGATGGGTTTCCTTTTGGGCAGGCTCAATTAACGACTTTGGGTGACATAAACGGCTAAAATGGTTATTTATATTGGAAGTTGTATGCAATTATAATTTCCAGTTTTTCTCTTTGGGTTTGGGTGAGAATACGCAAGTTGGGCGGATTTTGGTGTACTGAAATAAATGAGTGGCGAACACGCCCAGCTTGGGCAACTCTCCCACAGTCGAAAAGCTCTGCTGGCGTGCCTTGGTCTCTCGTTCTCTGGTCTGAATACCATACTTCAAAATCATCAGCCATGAGGCGATGATGGGCCTTTACGTTCCCGCATTCACTCACTCGGGCGGTCTGGGCCAGTGCGGCGTCACTCTTGGCCCCTGCCAATCATCAGCCGCTGCTGATTACGCCTCAAGCCAAAGTCCAAACACTATGTTTGGACTTCTGATCTTCCGACGCTCAGAAGGCCATGCGTCTTTTGGTGCATAAGGATTGCGCATTATGGCGAGTGAATGCGCAAACGCATTCTCTGTGTATGGTGATTGTCAGATCGAGAACAGCCATCGTGTGCACGTGGCTCAGCGATACCTTTGGAAAGAAGAAGAATCCCTTGAAGCTCACGTGCGGTATCTACAGTCGCCACGAGATCATTTCCATGGCTGAGTCACAAAGTGTTTGCTCAATCACTGATCTGCAAAGAGTGATAAAAACGGAGCTGGTCTCCGATATCATCAACTCAGGCCCATTCCGCATTTGGCTGCTTGGTCTCGTGGCTGCTCATTCGCGTTGAAAGAGAGCCGTCATGCGCGTGACAGGCAGGTGGGATTGAGCAAAAACACGCAGAAGCAGCAGCGTCTGGGGAATTAACTCTTCTTCTTTCAGCTTTGTGTTGTGCCTGGCTTAATCTTGACGCACGATCTTCCTCCATGTTAACCCTCAGTCGATTCGCGTGTCCTCTCGTTCGTACAGTTGCTCCATCCAAGTTTACAGCGAATGGCTGCATTCGGGTCAGAAAGAGCGCGTTGCTGCCATTCGGAGCCGATGCATGAGCCTGGTAAGGCAGAAGTAGGAGACAGCCATGCATCTCGCCATGTGGGAAGCCTCGTGGCCGCATATTCGTTTTCCACCCAAATGCCAAATGGTTTTCAAGTGTGATGGGGAAGAACCACTTTAAAAAATCCAGTCAATGGGTGATTTCAATAAACCCACATACACAAATAAACTGTTGTGTTTTTAGATTAAAGGTCAATTTTGACCACCACAAATCGAACCAGACAACGTTGTCTTGTCACCTACCAAAGTGATGAATCGGAAACGAGACAGCCTACAGTACGCAGCCTTCAGAGCCTGCCTCGTTTGCTGCTTGGTGTGTGGTGCTTGCGACTGCTCTTAAACCATCCATGAACCCAAAAACCTCATCTATTAATCCGAAACCCCTCACGGGTTTTAGCGTTTTTCTCCGGGTCAAATCAGATCCAGCTGCAAAGTGGCCAAAGATCCGGTGTCACGTCCATCTGGTTATGTGGACCCCGATCACACAGAACATGGGTACGTTCGTTACCTGATTGAAGTCCAGTCCAACGTCTCGTATCAATTCCGCATGGCCAGCTGCAAACGAGCCAAAGTCTCCAAGCCCACGAGGGCTTTCTCGCGTTGAAGTCGCTCTCTCGCTCTCGCTGGTAGGTGACAAGGCTGCCTGGTGATGCTGAGCGTTCATTCTCCAATTTGCGCTCTGGTTCAAACTCCAACGCGCCTCAAGAAAAGCCACCGAGAAGGGCCATGATGAAGCTCGCTCTCCTTGGCCTGGCCATGGCGATCGCCTCCACTACTGTCTCGGCTTCGGAGTACCTGCAGCCGTTCGACACGACCGAGCCGTCCGAGTCACTCTTCCAGCGCAACTCCGAGCTGACGACACTGGCACCGATTGTGAACGTGGACACGTCGCTCGTTGGCTCGACTGCCATGCCGACCAACAAGTGGTGGACCAATCTCATCTACACCACGGCGGCAGACAAGGACACCGTGACGAACCCGGCCTGGTCGAACCCGTACGCGGTCAAGCTGCCGCTGGAGTCGCCCTTCGGCCTGCAGGCCTGCTACTCGTACGACTACCGCACCAAGGCCGATCTCGTGGACGACAAGATCCGATACTACCTGCACTCGTTCATCAACGACCTCACGCTCTCGGCGGCCGAGTTCACGTCCAAGCCGGACTACGCCATCTACAACTGGTCTGACTTTGGCGCAGCGCTCCGCATTTGCACGACTGGAACTGCACAGCAGCAGCAGAGCAGCGGCGGCGCCTGCATGTACTCGTCGCTTGTGAACGGCATGGCGTTCATCTCGGCCCGCTACGACGGAGGCTTGACGCCAGTCATCGCGTCTGACCACGTCGTGACCAGTCTGGAGCAGGAGACCGATGGAAAGTACGTCGCCTCGCTCAACAACGGCCAGACGTGGGTCGTGTATGCCTCACCAGCGACTCCATTGACTGTGGACAGCACCGGAAAGGCTGTCGCAGGGTCTGCTGGATACACGGGCACGATTCGTGTCGCGTTGCTTCCGGATGCTGCCAAGCCAGACGTCTACGATGCCTACGCGCCGTGCGTGGTGCAGGGCGGCTACGTGTCGGTGCAGTCGCGCACCAAGTACTCGTTCAACTGGCAGGTGAATGGCTCAAGCTGCACCAACGGGCTGCTGCACTTCGCCTTCCAGCACCAGCTAGACTCCATGGACGGCGAGGGCACCACAGCAAACTGCAGTGGTGCCATTGTGCTCAACTCGACTGTGCGAGGCGCCATGGTCGGCCAGGCTGTCACGCCAAAGTACGACAGCTCGACGGAGATCACGTGGGACCTGCGCGAGCCGGAGCTCGATGTGGACATTGACTTTTACCCGCCGCGTTCGCCCGTGGCCGGTTCCGTGGAGACGTACCAGATCAAGCAGACACTGGAGACCGACATCGCGGCTGACTGGGACATGAACAAGGGCAGTCTGTACTACAACGGCAAGGCCTACCAGAAGTACGCGTCGCTGTGTCTGATGGCAGCTGACGCTGATATCATGGGCAGCAACACTTCGACGCTGCTCACGACCTGCATCCAGAAGCTGCAGACCATGATCACGCCGTTCCTGACCAACACGTTCGCGCCTGTGCTGGCCTACGACTCGGCCTACCGCGGTGTGGTGTCCAACCAGGTCTTCTGGACGGGCGACGTGAACGTGGACTTTGGCAACGGCGTGTACAACGACCACCATTACCACTACGGCTACTGGGTCACGGCGTCGGCCATGCTCATGTACCTGGACCCAACGTGGAGCGGACTGGAGCAGCTCGAGACCATGGTCTGGACGCTGCTGCGGGATGTGGCCAACCCGAGCAAGGAAGACCAGTACTTCACGACCTTCCGCCACTTCTCGTGGTTCCTGGGCCACTCGTACTCGCACGGCATCACGCCCATGGCCGACGGTAAGGACGAGGAGAGCTCGTCCGAGGACATCAACTTCTACTACGGCATGATGCTCTGGGGCCAGGTCACCGGCCGCGCGGCCGTGCAGGACCTGGGCAGCCTCATGATGCGCATCGACGCGCGAGTGGTGCGCACATACTTCCTCATGAAGAGCGACAACACGCTGCACCCGATCGAGTTCGTGCGCAACCACGTCACGGGCATCTTCTTCGACAACAAGGTGGACTACACGACGTGGTTCAGCGCCGAGAAGTACTGCATCCACGGCATCCAGATGATCCCAGTCTCTCCCATCAACGAGGTCGTGCGCACCAAGGAGTTCGTGCAGCAGGAGTGGGACGACATCCTGGCCAAGGAGGCCATCGTCACGGCCGGCGACACGACCAACGCCTGGATGTCGCTGCTGTACGTGAACCGCGCCGTGCTGGCGCAGGACGAGGCGCTGAAGATGCTGGCCAAGGTCACCATGGACGACGGGCTCTCGCGCTCCTGGGCACTCTACATCGCAGCCACCCGTGCCAGCTCCAGCTAAAGCCCATGTCTGTCTGTCTAGCGTCAGTGTTACTTCCGAGAGTCGTCTTGAGATCTTTGATGTGTCCGTAGAGAAGCGAGTCAACTGCATAAGTATAGGTGGTGAATCTAATCAACACATAAGTTTGCATAAAGAGAGAATCCTTTTGGTGAATCTTGTTTGGTACTGGAATCTTGATAACGCGCATTCTTTTCTCGTTCACTTTCTCTATAAAAAAATCTCTTTGAGTGACTGGAGTTTGGTTCAGTTGTTTCTCCCAACAGCCGTTACTCACCATCTCCCTATCGAGAAATGACGTCGACCGAGTCACGTCTGTGTCTTGTTCAGTACGGTACAGTCCACGAAAAAAGAATAAAATACTGCGATGAGGAGGCCGCACTGGATTGTAAACTACATCCGCGCGGAAAACTCTTGTGTCGTTCACTATGGCAGTTGCTGCGACATTTCGTGTGGCTGGGGCGATAAATGACGGTCATTTATATTTTTTGAACTTTGGGGCTGCTTGCGCATCTCGTGTTGCCTCCACGGTACTGCTCCCACTTGGGTCAAAGGCCCCCAGCCACTTCAGTTCGTGGGCAAGATTCATCAGCCGCCTTGGCTCCATCGACGTCTCTCTCTCCTCTCTGCCTCGAGCCCTTCGATGCCTTGTACGCCCGAGAGCTCTGTCCAGGAAGAAGCGGAAGCGGAAGGAGCAAGACCTCGCAAGAACCAGGTCCTCTAGAGCTCAATGGCGCCCGTGGGAGACCCGCTCGTGATGCTCGTGGGGCTCATGGAGTCGTCCACGACGACGCTCATGAACCAGTACTCGGACCAGGAGATCACCAGCAACCCAGCGACACGCAGGAGCAGTGCGGCCGATGCCGACGTCAAGAAGCAGGAGCGCACGCCGTCCCGCCATCGCTGGGGCAGCGTCAAGTCGTGGATGTTTGGCCAGTTGCTGGCCAGCTCCTTCGCGCGCGTCTCGCTCGAGAACAGCAGCAGCAGTTGCCCCGAGGCGGAGGAGGAGCCGGCGTCCCATCACCCGCCAGCCAACAATAACAATGACTGGGATTGCTCCTACGCCAAGCTCAAGCCGTCCGTCTCGGCCTCGTCCTCGTCCAGCACGCTCTACACGGATGCAGACGAGGACGACCAGGACCAAGCAGAACTGCTCCAAGCGCCGCTGGTGTTTGACATCGTGCGTGTCATTGGCTCCGGGTCCTACGGCACCGTGGTACTCAGTCGTCTGCAGGAATGCCCCGACCGCCTGTTTGCCATCAAGGTCATCCACAAGCGCAAGTTCGCCGACTGCAGCGAGCGCGACGCGCAGCGACTGCGCACCGAGAAGAACGTGCTGTGCGCGCTGGACCACCCGTTCATCACCAAGCTCTACTGCTCGTTCGAGACCAAGGAGAGCCTGAACTTCGTCATGGAGTACTGTGCCGGCGGCGACATGTACTTCCTGCTCGAGAAGTTCCCCAAGAACCGTCTGCCCGAGTCGTACGTCGTGTTCTACGCCGCGTCCATCGCGCTGGCGCTCAACTACCTGCACCACCGAGGCGTGGTCTACCGGGATCTCAAGCCCGAGAACATCCTGCTCGACAAGGACGGGTTCCTGAGACTCGCGGACTTTGGCTTTGCTCGCGACCAGATCGGACGACATGATCAGTCGTGCATGACCTTCTGCGGCTCGGCTGATTACATCGCGCCCGAAGTGGTGCGTGGCCAGGGCTACGGCATGGCCGCCGATCTCTGGAGCTTTGGCTGCGTGATCTACGAGCTGCTCACGGGCTTCCCGCCGTTCTACTGCCCCAAGGACCGCAGCATGCTCTTTCGCAAGATCGAGCGCTCGGAAGTGTCGTTCCCGAGCCACTTCTCGCGCCCTGTGTGCGATCTGCTGTCCGGTCTGCTGCAAAAGGACGCCAGCAAGCGCCTGGGCAATGGCCCGCACGGCATGGACGATGTGTTCACGCACCCGTTCTTCGCCTCCATCGACTGGTACCAGCTTTCCACCAAGCAGGCCGTTCCGCCCATGACGCCCAAGGTCTCGAGCCCCATGGACACGTCCAATTTCGAGTCGCAGTTCACGAAGCAGCGTGCCGAGGGACAACTCGTGTACGATCCGCTGCAGTCCGTGCAGCACGGCGGCGCTGGCGTCCCGATCCAGGAGAACTATGACCACGAGCAATATCCAGACCGATTCGGATTCGAGGACTTTGACTGGTGCGCAGACGTCTCGAACTTCCGATAGCTCAACCTTCTTAATTTTAATCTTAATATCTTGATTGCTACAAACTCAGACGTGGAGCATGAAGTCGTTCACTGGCAGCTGGGTCTTCTGAGCCACACAGGCTTCCACCCACTCATGCGTCACGACAGGAGGCTCTTTCGACTGCGTTCGTCTCAGTGTGCGGACAATTGGCTTGAGTTTCTCCAGGCGATCGGCTGTGGCTGAATCTGAAGCACTCCCATGCACCACGATATGCGTCACCGAGGCATCAATGTGATCCACGACGACTGCTCCATACAGACGAAGCTGCTGGCTCCAGAGCTTCATGCGGCCTAACGGGTCGCGTTCGTAGAGATCTCCGCTTTGTTTCGTGGTGTCGACTGAGGTGTACTGGTCCATGTAGACGACGCAATGCGAGAGGGACGTGAAGCTGCAGTCCATGGCTTCGGCTTCTTCCTCCATCAACGTCCTCACACGCGACTGCCAGGGGTCCAGCGTCTGCTTGGTATCCCTATTAGACCGGAATTTAGCGACTTCGCAAAGAATCAGGGCAAGCTGGTCACGAGTTACGGGCTCTGTGTAGTGGTCGCCATATTGGTCGTACTCCTTTGCAAGAGCATTGCGAGTGTCTTCATTCGCAAAGATCAGGTCCCGTGCTGTCAGCGGCACGAATCTTCCTGCAGTGATGCTGCTCAGTACCCAATGCAGCGATACGATGTTGAACACTCCCTGTTTCTTCAAATTGGCGACTTTGAAGCCTGCGTCGGAGGCCGCGAGCACGAAATTGGTCGAGTCGCCAATCGGATTCTGCACGATGCTGGCGCCATTGGCATGCAGCAGCTTTTCAATCACCTGCTTGGACAACTCGCGAGCATTTCCACTCTGCTCGATCGATTGCGGAAACACAAACGACGCATGTGCTGGTGGATATTTCCCAGGGAGTACGCAAAACTCTTGGCCTTCAAACACATTGCGCTGCACTTGGATGCCTTCCAGCTTGGCCTGTGAGTACTCCGCCACGATTCCTCCAGCGCCACGAGGGAGAGCCTTAGTGGTTCGCTTGACGACACGCTTGGCTGCACGTTTCTGACCAAGAGAGACATCTGCAGCGCGCTTGTTGAACAGACTGCTGCGTACGGCATTCAGGTCCTGCACTGTGAGACACTCGTACCAGTTCTTGTCGCTGCGGATGGCCTTGCAGCGGGGGAAGCGCAGAGTTAACCCAGTCTGGTACAGCATTGTGAACGTGAGTTCGAATCCGTACACCTCGATGATCTTGGAATGGCGAGGATCAATCCAAACATCAGGCCGCAGATCGCTTTTCTGAGGACGCCAGCCATTGAAATGCGCCGGGATGTTATTGTCGTCCCAGAGCTGCCAGTGCGGCTCGAGCTCTTTCCGCATGGAGTCCAGTTCTTCCAGATTGTAGCCTGTTCCGACTTTGCCAAATGTGTAGAAGGCTGGACACGGTGCTCCAGGTTTCATGGCTGCTTGTGCAGAAGCGTCGTCCAGCGATCGAGAGAGTGCACCCAGCAAGAATACCGATACATCGCCACTGCGCCGTCTTCCGGTGCCGTAGAACCCGCCGAGAATGATCACATCCAGGTCCGTTGTCATACCAGCGTAGTCTGGTTTCAATTTGATCCACTTCTTGGTCTGTCGACTGCTCTCGCCACACATATAATGGGAATTCAGGTCTTTCAAGATCACGCCTTCGCCTCCATTTTCAACCTGTCGATCGACCTCAGCCATGACCAGTTCATGGCGCTCTTTGGCTGATCGTGAGTTCACCAGCGTCTGTTCAATGATCACGATGCGATGGTCTAGCGGCGTCACCAAACGCACCAGCAGCTTACGACGCACTCGCAATGGCAGACCCATGACAGCACTCACTTCTGCTTCTGGGGCTGGACCATCGTACACTTCTCGCAATAGAGCCTGGGAATTATCACCCGCCAAATAAACCACATCCCACACAACGTAGCAGAGCCAGCGATGTGGGCTATCACCAGCTTTCAGGGCATTCGCGACGCTCTTGAGCAGCCCAAACTCGTGCAATCGGTACTCGACGTTGTCCCAGACCATCATTTCGCCGTCCAGAATGCAGTCCACGCCCGATTTGACCTGCTTGAGCACGATCGGCGCCATGAACGGGCCGTACAAGTCGGTGTAGTTGATGCCATTGCGTGAGATGAACTGCACGCCGTTGGTCTCGCCTGTCGGGTCGCTGCGCTTCACGTGGCAGGTGATGCGTTCGCCATCGAGCTTGGGCTCCATGACAAACGCGTCGGCATTGATCGCGGTCGTGCACTCGCCAAAGTCCACACGCTTGGCCAGCATGGGCGAGAAGACCTGGAAAGGCTCGATCGTGGGCACGTAGCGGATGCTCGAGTCGCGCAGCTCGACGCAGACCTTGTGCAGGTCGTTCGTGTGGTTGTACATCTCCATGGCGTCCGGGTGGATGTACTTGAGCACTCGCTCCTGTCGCAAGCCGACCTTGAGGTCCTTGAGGATCATGCGCACGATCCACTTCTGCTCCGTGGCTGAGAATCCCGTGGCTAGCCGCATGAACACGTCCTTGCGCGTGGTCGTCTTGGAACTGCTGCCGTCTTCATCCTGCTTGGCGGCTGGCTTCTTGGAGCTTTCAGCCTTCACGAGCTCATCCAGCAGCGCATTCACGTCGCCGATCGTGAGCGTGTTCTGCTTGGAATGGCTCGCGAGGCTGCGGTACTTGAGCACGTCGTACAGGACGGCGGCAAAGTCGCCCACGGCGTTGCTGGCCACGATCTTCGGGTCCGTAAAGTGCTCCAGCTTCTGCGCGTCGCGGCTCTCGGAGGCCATGCCCAGGATGGCGATGTACAGCTTCGCGATCTTCTTCTCCTTGAGGTTGTACGTGCGCTCGCGGTCCAACTGCGGCAGCACGAGGCGCAGTAGTGGGTACAGATCGCCGCCCTGTAGCTGCTGCCGCAGCGTGTCACTGAACAGGACGCTGAGCTTGGCGTCGCTCTTGGGCGTGCGCTCTAGCAGCTCCAGCATGCGGCAGCAGCCTGCGAACGACAGTGTCTCGGCCGAGTGGCTGCCTCCTGCATTCGCGTCCTGCTCCGCCATGCTGATGGCAATTGCTCTGTCTCTCCAACCTGCACGCTGACACATTTCCACCAATCAAGGCAGGTTTGGAATATTTCTAACCAATTGAAACCTTTTGCTTATGATCACAACACGCATTGGCTGAAAATAGTTTCTTTGGGTTCCTCTTTCGAGTGAACCCAACTGAAAATTTTCTGCATTCTACTCATTGGCCCATCTGATTTGAATATCGTGTTCTGATTGGCGAAAATGA
The DNA here is from genome assembly GCA_023337935.1 of Elongisporangium anandrum. Taxonomy (NCBI): domain Eukaryota; phylum Oomycota; class Peronosporomycetes; order Pythiales; family Pythiaceae; genus Elongisporangium; species Elongisporangium anandrum. The sequence continues at coordinate 44,434 of JAADXR010000021.1, read as the reverse complement.
CTCTTTCTGGATACCTGTAAAGGCAAATCTTTGGCTTCTTCCTGCAGGACCATTGAGTAACTTGAACAATGGAGGCCGGAAGCTCAAGCGGAGGCCTGCTCTCTGGCGGCTTCAGTGTCGCGGCCGCGCTCTATGAGCTCTCGACGGTCGTGGCGGACGTGGTGCTCAACCACGAGTACATCCGGCGCAAGTGGTTGGAGGAGTACATCCTCTCGATCTCGTTCCTGGTGTTCAACGGTCTGGTCATGGGCCTGCTGGGAGTGGCCATGGCCAAGAAATCCAGCCAAGCCAACCGCTACTGCGCATCCAGCAAGGCTGGCAATGGCATCATGGCCTTTGTGGTTGGGTTGCTGCAGCTCCGCGTGTTCACCGAGACGATCTACGTGTTCGTAGCGCGCATTCGCGTGGATCGCGCCAAGAAGCGGCGTGAGCAGCTCGCAAGCAGTATCAACAGCTCGTTCTTCCAGTCGGCGGTTGACGAGCGCCCCAGCACTCTAAATCGCCCTGGAAGCGTTTATGAAGAGTTCCAGATGCAGGAGCTCACGGAAGGGCTCGAGTACTTCGCGTTCGTGCAGGCCATCGTACGCGACATCCCGATCTTTATCATCCAGGCGAACGCGACCATTCACTATCGCAAGTGGAAGTTCTTCGACCTGTGGGCAGTCATCTCAACATTTGTGACATTGATGCGTGCTGTGGCGGACTTCATCAGCAAGGACGACGCGGGCAAGCTTCGCTACGCGACGTTGTTCTTCCTGGTCGGCCAGTTTGTGTTCCGCGCCGGCGCGATCCTGCTCGTGGCGACCACGAAGGGGTTTATCGTAGCGTCGTACTCCGTGTTTATCATCATGTGCTCGATCATCATGTGCTCGTTTCTCAAGATCACACACCCGAGTCTGGACTGGACGCTGCAGCTGGGGCGAGCTGTGATGCTGTTCCCATTCTACACGCTGTTCGTGATTGACGGCTCGAAGCTCAAGAAGCGCTCATACAATACAGTCACCACGCTGTGCAGCAAGAAGCTGCTAGCTTTGCACGGCTGGCGGATCATGGAGAACTGTCTTGGCGTCGCATTGGCGCTTACGCAACCGCGATACACGGACTTTGGCGAGTGCACGGACAGTCTGATCGCGCTGATCGGCTGTGCTTGCGCCGCTGTCTACTTTGTGAGCGGGGGCGTGTTCTGGGCCGTGACATACGCGCTCCCATCGCAAGGCTCCAATGTGTCTTCTCTGCTATCTCCACAAGCTGCAGGACGCTCCATGAGCTTCGAGAACACGCCTGGCCAGCTCGTTGCGCAATTGTAGAGAGTGTACCCATTTCGAAAGTGTATGTCGGCTGTTTTTAACATTTAACCGATGCATGTTTGATACGTTACGCACTTCCATTTCGAGTGCCATTGCTAGGCGTGAGTGATGGATGAATGCCTCTCTGCTGACCAAGGCCCAGAAGCGCTCGTTCTTCCTACAGCTGGATGCGCTACTGCCGGCCGCATCCAAAGCCACAGCCACAGCTGAAAGCGCCAGCAAGAGCCACGCCAAGCAACAGGCTCCTGAGGTCCTGGGACGAGACGACAGCGTGGGCCAGTCCCATTCGCATTCGAGCGAGACAAAGAAGAAGATGGCGCGCAACCTGCCTGCAAGTGTTTCCAGAGGCGCAAGCGATGCTGCAAAGCCAAAGAAGAAGAAGGCGCTGATGCAGCAAGGGCAGGGACAGCTCAGTGGAGGCATTCTGCAGGGCAAACGTGTGCTGCTGGTGCCGCTTGGACGCGATGTGAGCCGCAAGCGTGTAGCAGTGTGGCAGGATATGGTCGAGAAGCTTGGCGGAGTGGCTACGGTCGCTGGAGAATCGGCAGCGACTGGTCCCGGTCGCTTGAAGCCGCGCAAGTCTCCTTCTAACAAACAATTCGCTGGTTCTGCCTCGGATGTGGACTGGCGCAGTGTCGACATTATGATTGTGAGTCCTGAATTGGAAGTGGACAGAGCCAGACAGTTCTTTGGCGCCTCACAGGAAGCAGCAGCATTTCCACCAAAGAACGTGAAGAGCTTCACGCCGGAATGGCTCGTGTTTCTCATGCGCGAGCACAAGCTTCCAGAAAGCCAGGCGTTTGCATGGACAGTCGCACAGGAACAGCAGCAGCAGCAACGCGAAGAAGCCGAGAAGCGAGCTTTAGAGCTGGACGAGCAACAGCCAAGCCAAGCGGGCGATAGTGAAGGCAGTGGAGATGATGATGAAGGCTCCAATAGTAAAAACGAAGACACTCGAGCCATCCAGCGTGCTCCAGCCGTGAATCTGGACACTGAAAGCCTGCAGCGCCGTGAAGACGAGATGCAGACCAAGAAGCAGAAGCTGGTGGAAGAGCGCAAGATCATTTTCTACCAAAACAATCCAGTCTTCCGTGAGCGAGCAGAGCAAGTAGCAGCCTCACAACCGGAGAACAAGCGACTCAAGACCGAGGCGTTCGTTTGCCAGCAATCATCATGTGCGTCAGATTTGATGATCTGAGATTCAAGAAGTACTCATTTTGATGTCTGTTGTTGTAGTGATGCAGTCGAATTTAAATGCCCATTTGACGGATCCGCTGGAGGAATTGATGGAGTTTCTGCACGTGGAGAAAGACATTTGGCGCGAGTACATGTACAAGGTGCGTTAATTTGTGAGCTTCAATGTCGCCCTTCAAAGCCACATGACATGACTTTGGTCATAGAAACTGGTGACCAGTCTCAAAGGCATGCGGACGCGCATTTCCAGCGTCCGCGATTTAAAAGGCCTGCCTTGGACCAAGGGACGACTGCTTGATAAAGTCGTCGAGATTCTCGAGACAGGGAGACTTGAGAAGCTGGAGGCGAAGCGGTCAAACCCTCGGTTGCAAGCGCTTGTGGCCCTGTCTCGGATTTGGGGCGTTGGTCCTGCCACAGCCGCCAGTCTGTACAAGTACGCTTTGCTCTTGAAGGAATATCGTCTGCTGGAAAACCTTTGACGCTCATTCTTCATGTGTTTAGCTCGGAATACAAATCTCTGGACGATTTACGTGCAAGAGGAGAAGCTGTCTTGTCCGATCAGCAGAAGATCGGCCTCAAGTACTATCAAGATTTTCTCACAAAAATCCCAAGGTAATTCTGCCTTGAGTTGTCCGCGTTTAGCGCCTTCTAAACCCACGAATTGTGTGATTTGCAGACCTGAAGTAACCGAGATTGAGCGCACAGTGGTGGATGAAGTTCACCGGTTGATCCCGCATGGCGTGGCTTTTGCTTGCGGATCCTATCGCCGTGGAAAGCAATCGTCTGGAGATTGCGATGTGCTGATCACAGACCCCAACGCGGATGAATGCGACATCATGCCAGGTATTTCAAAATCCGTTTTGAGACTGCTGTGTCTGTGGCTTAGCATTTGTGTTGGGCAGAATTGCTTCAGCGGCTCCATGCATCTGGTTTTCTTACAGGTGACTGAATCCGTTCGTCTGCTTTGTTGTTTGCATCAGAGGCTGATTTGGTTGGTGTTTTTCAGACGATTTGACACAAATTTCCAAGCACCACGAGGGAAAAAGCGACTCGTACATGGGTGTCTGCCAACTGTCGAAGGATCTCCCACACCGTCGATTGGACATCAAAGTCTATCCGCGTCACATGTTTGGATTCGCATTGCTGTACTTCACTGGCAGCGACCATTTCAATCGCAGTATGCGCCTGTTTGCTCGCAAGAAAGGCTACAGTCTCTCGGACAAGGCACTCAAGCGCGTCGTGCGAGCGAATGGTAAGAAACTTTCGCTGGGAGAGAGCGTGATATGCACGTCAGAGGTGGATGTCTTTATCGCCCTTGGCCTGGACTATAAGGATCCGCTGGAGCGCAACTGCTTCGATATTCGGTTTCTGGAAGAAGATGAAGCCAACGCCAAGCGAGGCGGTGGCGCGAAGAAGAATGTGGACGACAATGAGCTTGGCGGCACGGAGAATGCTGGAGAATGATGGATTGCTGAGTTGTGGCTCCTAACTCACGTACAATTGTCTTACTCTTTCTCCTCCTGCGTATCGTCCGTTCGCCGTATCTTGTCAACCGCCTGATCTTCTGATGGAGCACAACGCTTCACACCCGTAACTCGTTCACTAACTTCAGAGGCTTCGCTAGTGGTCTGCCCAGCAGATTCATTGGATACAAGACTGGATCTTTCCACATCCTCCTTAGTACCTGCTGCGTCTTGTTGGGCGCTAGCAATGCTGTACAACTGCTCGAGCTTTCTTGCAGCTCGCAAGTTGAGGTGGTCGCGATATATTTTGATCCGCTCAAGGGCTGCATTCGCTATTTGATTCTTCTTCAGTTGATCGGATTGAATGTAGTTCATCAGATGCGCTTCCAGCGCATGGTATCGATATGCTGCGACGTCCGCTTCGATATCGTCTTGAGTAACAGGACGCGCAGTATCAGTCGCTATGCCTTGCATCGCTCGCGTCTTCGCTCCAATATCACGAGCCAAATGCGTCAACTCGAAGGGATCCGGAGGCGTATAAGCCAAGATGGATCGCACAGTTGACGTACAAAATTCGTTATTAGAATATCAGACGAACCAATTAAGGAGCGGGCGTAACCCTGGGGTTACGCTTTTAAACTCACTATACGCGTATACCTGACCGCCGTCGGTACAGTATAAAGCGCGAGTAAAATGGCGGCGCTGTTCCTGGCCAACCTGGCCATGTCCAGCTACTTCCTGGCGCTGTGCTACCTGCTGGTGACGGTCGTGACCGTGAACAAGTACATCGAAGTGCGGCGCGTGCTGCAGCAGCACCACCAGGGCGGCTGGAGCACGGTGCAGCTGCTGATCCTGAGCGTCGCGCTCGGCTGCCTCTTTCGCACGGCCACGTTCTCCACGCTCTGCATCTTCGACTCGCAGCATGCGGAGGACGTCATGCAGCCTGGCGCAGGACTGCGCAGGAACGCGCGCGGCGCTGAGTACGGCCAGCCCAAGGACCTGGACTTCTACAACAAGGTCGTGGCCGTGCTCTTCAACCTGCCCGACTTCCTCTTCGTGTCGTCCTACCTGCTGTTGGTGCTCGTGTGGGCTGAGACCTTCCAGTCGGTACGTGCTGGCCATGGCATCTCCATCCTCACGAGGAATCGGTTATGCTGATGGTGTTCTTGTTGCAGTCTCGACGCCATTGGTTCTCGGCGGAGGACTTTCGGCAACGATGGATGATCTTCTATCTGATCTTCAACGGAGCGCTGTACCTCACGCAGCTCGTTCTGTACGCGAGTCTCTTCCTCTACGACGAGAACGGCATCTACAGTGATGAGACGCATAACCGACTCAGTCTGGTATGCGTCTGTGACCCTGGTTGGCAGCTTAAGCTGACGCTGACCTTGCTGCTCTGTTCTGTAGATCCCCGAAATGATCTTCTGCGTCGTGGCAGCGACAGATCTGCTGCTGCCGCTAATCATTCTCACCACGTGGTTCTACCTCTCGCTCTCGCTTTCGGGCTTCCCCTTCAAGTCCCAATCGGCTCGCTACAGACTCAAGCGCGTCGGGCGGCTGGCCTTGGCCTGGAGCGTCGGCCGCATTCTCTACAGCGTCATGACACTCTTGACATTTACAAATGTCCGTCTTGTTGTGTTGGATGCATTGTATGATTGACTGGGCTGACTCTGGATCATGCCTTGTGGTTCTTGTAGGGCTGGTTCAATGTAAATCGAGGGAACGCATCGGTAAGAGCTCCATGCCATGATCCTTCAACTGAATAATGCAGCTGAAAATACTTCATTGTGCTGGGCAGGTGCAGTCCATGGTCTTGGTGGCCGTGTTCTTCGCGGCAGAGTTGATTCCGATCTACCTGACGCTGGACTCGCGCTTGCTTACGATGCTCTCAGTGGAAGATTACGAACCGTTGATTGAGAGCTCGCTTCTGTTTCATTAACCATGAGCTTCGCGCATCAATGAGCTAAATATAGTGACTTGCTTCGTCGCGTATGTTGCTCTCATGAGAGCGCCATCATATCAAGCTGAGACGAAAGAGAGTCAATAGTAATGCACGGCTGGAATGCCTCGATTGAACAGTGGCAAGCCGAGATTTTGAAGGATATTACAGCGGCACAAGTAAATCAAAGGCTGTAAACAAGCGAGACTTGACGATATACTCACTGTGGTCTTCCTGTCATCTCTAGGATGAGTTTCAATACGAAATGGGGCTGGTTCAGTTGAATTTGGAGACGCATCCGGTAAAGATGAATTTTCTGGCAGCTCCCACCAGATTACTGATGGCTCTCTTCTTCGAATCACGATAGCTTCCTTTTCAGCCATCTAGTGCGCTCTTGAGTCTGGTGCAGAGTGATAAACGGAGAGCTATGAAGGCGAGCAAGCAGACGCGGAAACAAGCTGAGTTTATGGAGCGAAAAGTATGTCTGCACGCAACGTCATACGATCCTGATCGATGGCGTCGACATCTCCACCATCCGTTCGCTCATGCTAACACTGTATTTGTTGCTTGATCAATTCTAGCTGGAAGCAGAAATTTGTACACATTACGAGGTTGAAAACGCCCGCTGCTGCGCGAAATGGAAGCAATTTCATATCCAGATTTCAGATCGCCATCACCAGCTTGTTGACCGGGTCGATCGCCAGTGTCATAGCTTGGCAAAATCTCTTGGAGTATCCTTTCAGCTCCCTGAACGAGAACAGCAGCAAGATGGTCAGCAATTGTGTCCTGTTGAAGCCCTATTAGCGTCAGACGACATGTTCAACCAAGAAAATGCTTTGCGGATGCACCTTGCGAATGACTGGGTCCAGCAAGAGCGGTTCAACATCCAGGAAGCCTTCACCAACCAGACACGAAAGATTTACGAGGATTTCCAAATTTTCATGGACCAACTAGACGCTGCGTACGCTACGGAGCGCCAGAAAATTCTTGCTAATTCAGCTGAGTCCACGAATAATCAGGCGAGCCACAAGGCACCACAGCGCCAATCCGGAAGCTCTCGGCTCAGCAAGCAATTCAAGAACAACCATAAATTGGAGATGCTTGTGCACACGGCCCCAGTGGTAAAGTTACAAGAGGAGAACAATCCTGTTGCTGAACTTCTTCGTCAAGCATACCCAAAAAGTAAAGCGAACCATTTTGACGTCCACGAAACACGAAGATACCTGGATGTTTTGCAAGCCCGATTGCACACGCTTCAAGAGGTACTGTACATATCGCTGAAAGTCATTCCTGGGGTTTCATGTATGGCTGACTGCTGCATTTAGCATGCTGAGGACCAGAAAAAACAAGGCATGACGTGGATTGGGCGTCAATGCGCACATCTGTTCACACAGCTTGATTGCAAAGAGACCGAAGCCAAGCTCGTGTATATGATAATGCAGCAACACGAATCCTTCACAATAATGCTCCGAAATCGTGTCGCAAAGCTCAGGTTTGTACCATGACATACGTAGTAAGGCATAAGGCTGGGGCATTGTTCACGACTGATTTCTTTTGCTTCGCAGCAATGCTTTGCGTGAATGTAGCAATCGAGACCAGCAATAAACACATGAGCATTTGATACCATGGACATGTGAACTCAACTGACCAAAAACAAGAACACGCTATTTGGTGAATTATACCAACCTATACACAAAAAGCATCGCAATCTTTTCACTTCCCTACATACCAGCATTTGCTGTCTCGTGTTACGAAGACTCTTACCGCAGCAAAATGTCCTCGGTGCATGCCTTGCTTACTGCGTAAAATCGAAGAGCGGGCGGATTACTAGCGATTCCCAATCCACCAGGAGGAAATACGACTCAAGCTGAGGCAACCGGTTGCCAGCGACAGCGGATGTACTTCCGTACTTGCCTCGGATCGAGATATCAAAACCACCACCGGTCTCCTCTGGACGACGCGTAAACTTCCACATGTAGCACTCGTCCGTCCACACTAGATGCTGCGCATCCATTGCTGGTGGCACGACTGACTTGGAGATGATCGCAAACGTGTTCTTGTCGATCGAGATACGGCACACCAGCGCCATGGCGTGGCGCGGAAAACTCTCGCCAATGAACTGGTGGATGTTGCGTGTGAGGTACATATTGTCGTTCAGCTTTTTTAGGATCTGTTCATAGGCCAAAACAGAATAGATTAGAAAATTGGTAGTGAAAGACGGCAACACCAAGCCATCACCACTTACACAGAACTTGCTGCGTCGGCGGTGCAGCAACTCCTGCTTTACTTCGTCATGGTGCAATGTCCACGTTTCATTAAATACACGAGTCATGTCCTCGCCCACGAACGTCTTCTCGGAAAACGAGTGGAGGTACATGGACTTCGGTTCGCGCTGCGTGTTCCAGCCAAGGTACACCTTTGGTTGGCCGCTGACCTGGTACTCCATCATCTCCACGAACGCATCGCGCGAGATCTTCTCGAGCTCTTCGTCCGCCGGGTATTTGACGTTCTTCATAAACTGAATGCTGTCGGTTGATGGCTGAAATTAAAGACAGACCGTCAGCACTTGCGTCTCCTTCTCTCGGATCAGACTCCACGTACCGGCATGGCCTGCTGGATCTTCTCGGCAAAGCGCTGTCGCTTGCGGTTCTCACTCAGCAGGAACTCCTTCTGTCGTCGCAGGCACTTGGTCAGCTCCATGACTTCCACGTACTTCTCGATCTTCGAGGACCGCTCCAGAGGTAGGTTGCTGGTATCCTGTCGCGCTCGGGCCGCAATACGCGTGGACAGCACGTTCTCCAGACGCACGATCTCATTGCGCATCTGCTCATTCTCCGACTGCATACAACAAACGCTTGTTCGTTAGACTTGAGCCACAATGGGCCCTCGAGAGCAGGAAACGATGCGAGACACACCCCCGTGGACGCAGTGGTGGCGGCCTTGGAGTAGGGCCGCGTGGACAGACTGCCGCCACGCGGCGTCGTGACGAACTGGTCGTCGTCGCTGTTGGTCAAGAGCGCCAGCGCGTTGTCCATGAGTGCCTTTGCGGAAACTCCGCCTAAGTACGAAACGCGCCCTCTCTGCGAAGCGGAAGTGCGGCCGATGGGAGGGGGAGGCCAGGTGCAACCCTCAATAGTGGGCCCTGCCCTCTCTCTCCCCCACTTCTGGCTCATCCTCAGGTACGTACCTGTTTAACTCGATACCCTCTGCAACTTGCGTTTCTGGTGTCGACACGACGTGGTCGAATCCCTGCGGGACTGTATACCCTAGCCCTGGTTCATTTTAACGCACGTCTCGTGGTTGTTGAAGTTTGTGGTCCACCTTATTCTCGGCCGTCAATCTTTCGAAGGGCCTCTCCTTCACGTTGGCTTTTTTGCCGAGCCAGCACTGGAAGGAGTGAGTGGGCAGGTGCACATCCCACACCACGCCAGAGAACGCCAGGGCCCGAGCACCGGGCCTTCTCCATGCCTCGCGAGCGCCAGCGCATGGCCTTGAGCTCGCACCTTTCGACGACGACGCTGGAGTCAGCGGTGCCCGTGCCAGCGAGCTTCTTCACGAGTGGTGGGTTTATCGTTGGGATGGCTCTTGAGCTCTTGGACAGAAATAGGGCGAATGGATGTGCAGCTGCTTCATGAACAGAGTGAAGGAATCACTGAGTCATGCTCTGCTGATGTGTGAATGCATAGGGAGGATGAGTCAGCAGCAACTCGAGGGTCACGAGGAGCGCAATGGCCACTCGGCGGCCTACAAGGCACGCGCAGCCTCGATGGACCATGACTGGGATGGCTACGGCCATCATCCCAAGCCTGCACTGGTACGTTCTTTTGCTATCACTCATTGAGCTAGACTGGCGCCTGTCCTGGTTTCTGAGTCCAGCTGTGTTGTGGTGTAAATAGGGAGCGCTTCGCAATGATCGCACGCCGCTAAACACACCGTACACACCGCAGCTTGTCAAGCTGCATCTGAGTCGTCATGACGAATACGAGCAAGGTGAACAGCGCTCCGATGGGAATTCATACCTTACCATACTTCGGTCCATGCTCGTGCCGTTGGGCGTTCCCGTCCAGAACATCCGGTACAGCCAACATGATTTTCTCTCACTATGAGCCAAGATCTTTACATTCGCTTGCATGAACAGCAAGCTTGTGGATCGCGTGGTGACGCTGGTCGTCCCGTCATTCGTTCAGGGAACAAGTGTGTTCGTCAAGGTACGTTCTTGACCAGCGGCGGGAAGATCTTTGTTTCGGCGAAATAACAGTGTCATGTGTGTCCGTAGTATCGCCCTTGGGTCGTTCTCTACTTCACCACCGTGCTATGCGTGCCAATCGTGCTGTCACTGAGCCCCATGGTCATCGCGTTTTGCATCTTCACGTCGCCTATTTGGAGCGCCGGGCTCTTTGTGCTCGCTGTGCGAGCTCTGCTTCCCGCGTGGCACCACGAGCCGATCCACGTGCAAAGCCCAGCACCGCGAATCTCAGGCCACCGCAAAGGAATGCCCAATAGCCATCCGAACGCTGTCTACCGCCGGTCTCCACATCTCGCAACAAACGGGAATCCGTACAGTTGAGACGAAGGCAGCCAAGATTCCAAGGTTTTGCCGGTGGTTAGTCCTGCCTTGGATATTAGTCAGTCGGTGTGGAGTCTGAAAACGATTGCTTTTTATTATGTAAAGGACTTTGACGTTGCGTTCGTTTGAAAATCAGTCGTTTGTCTAGATCTTTGTCCAAAAGACGATCGCTATGCAGATGAAAAAAGCCCCAGTGATGAGCAGATTCTCCACTGAGAAATTGAATTGCTGGTACGACGGACTTGAAGACAGCAGACTGTCTGGTGATCTGCTGGAAATGTTCTTGGGTGCTCTCTCGTCAAAGCAGACGCCTTCATTACTGTTGGAGGAAAATTCCGCCAGCGGATATGCTTCATCGTCTTCCTGCAGATGGATATCGAGCATAGACCCGAAGAAGTCCGTGATTGCGACATCCTTGACAGACCGCTGCAGCAATTCGGTTCGATACGTGGGCGTAGAGTACAGCATGCGAGGATCGTAAAATGAAAAGAGGTCGTCCAGACTTCCATTGCGAATCGAATCGCCGACTTTCATGCGTTGCAGATAATCCAGAGTCGCGAAGGTAAAACGATCGATGACAGCCAAACCCAGCTATAAAAGAATTAACAAAGCAAAGAAACGATTATGTTGATACAAGACCAGAATGCAATACCAGCATTTACATACATCTTGATCGGCGTGATGCGAATACGAGTTCTCGCCTGTTCGCGAGCTCCCGATGGTGACAACATTGGGCGCCGTGATGGGTTCAGCTAGCGATCCTGCTTGGCACGTGTCTGCCATGAAAAAGATTTCGTTGTATCTACATCCGAGGTCGGTAACGAGTGATTTGTATGGGGGTTGTCGTGGCTAATGGAAAAACATACCGCTTCTTGACGTGCATCTCCTGTATCGCGTCTGCGATATCGTGGCTCGACAGTTCTTCGGAATCCTATTGATCCATCGGCAGTTAGCTCGTGCTGTTGCTTTAGAAACACGATCACGACCTACGAACCTGGAATTTCAAGAACCCGTCGCCTCCGTGACCAGACATAAAGATCTGTCACACAGACAGCAGACATCAGTAAAGCACATCTTCTGGCCAAACCAGCGCTCCCCTTACGAAGATGTTGCTGTTCTCGTCCGTGTCGAGTTTCTTGGAAGCGGGTGTTCCAGGTTCATGGCGACCTGTTGTTGTGATACGATGATGATCTATAACCAGAGAGAGAGAGACTAGTTGTGTCATACCTGTGAGCACCGTGATAAAGTTGGCGACAGTCACTTCCGTGCCTCTGTAGTCCACTTCGACGTTCTTGCCGTAGCTATCAAAGCAACACGCAAATGAGCTCAGATCTGAATGCAGAAAACGAATGGATCAGGATATGAACCGACAGATTGATCTTCTGCGATCGGCTGTTGAACACTTGTCCTGGAAAGCAATTCCGCGCATTGCACGGCATTTGGTCGGCCAGCATGAGAATGATCTGATCGATAGTTAGTGAGAGGCCGATTCCTCCAACGAACGCGCCACTCTTGTCTGCAACACACCTGGCTATCTGGGATTCCCAGTCGCTTGACTGAGTGATACAGCGAAAGCGCATTCGCTACATGGCGATAGTTATTCCAGAACCGAGAAGTGTCGACCTGGATCAACAGCACGACGACGCCATCAGCAGCAGCAAACGCCCATGAACCGCATCCAATTCGCTACTTGAAACGCACCACAACGGCCCAGTTGTTAGTGTGTCGTCTGTATCCATCCTCCGCGGCTGCAATCCCCAGAAGAAGCAGCGCCTGCATCCACAGAGCCACCACCAGCGTCGCTCTCAACCTCATGCCGATCTTGGTCATTCGTCCTGAACACTTGGGCAACTACCCCAGCTCACCCGAATAAAGCCCCCTGTCCTGCATGACCGGACTTTACCTCACTAAGTACGCTCCATCGTATCTCCCCACAACTTGCGGTTTCTATCGGGATACAATGGAGAGCATGGAGGCGGCCGTGCGCGTGAAGAAGCGCGATGGGAGCGCTGTGTTCTCGTCCAAGGGGCTACGCTGGACGCCGTTCTCAGAGAACTCGGCGGCTGCAGACGTCCAGGCCAAGCCCATCGTGGTCTCCTGGAGCAGCGTGCTGGACCAGCAGGTGTCGTCACTCTCGAGTCCGCGCGCCATGATCCGGCTGCGCTTATCCAACAACGCCACGCTCGTGCTCGAGTTCATCGGCTCGCGCAGCATCGAAGAGGCCTTTGAGCTGCGCGAGCAGGCCAAGGCGTTCATCGCGCGCTGTCTGCAGACCAGCGGCCACCAGCGGCCGCATTCCGGGAGTAACAGCGCGCTCTGCAACCCCAACGAGATCAAGCAGCGCGCGGCTCTGCTGGCAGCCAACTCGACGCTCAAGCGCCAGCACACAGAGATGGTGAACGAGGGACTGATCTCGGAGGAGGACTTCTGGGCCAGTCGCCGCCATTTGATCGCCAACGAAGCCAGCAAGCGCCAGAAAGTGGGCAAGACATCGGCCATTCTGACCGACATGTCCAGCGCCAACGACACGAGCGGCAATGTGGTCAAGTACAACCTCAACGCCGAAGTGATCCACCAGATCTTCATCCAGTATCCGGCCGTGCATCTGGCCTACCAGGCCCAAGTGCCGGACAAGATGACCGAGACGGAGTTCTGGGGCGCGTTCTTCAAGTCCAAGTACTTCCATCGCGACCGCAAGGCCGGCGGCCATGAAGACATGTTCACCAAGTACGAGGAGAAGGAGATGGAGATGCGCGCCAACAACGGCACTGTGGATCCGCGTGGCCTGGTGGATCCGCTCGTGGATCTCACGTCCACGGAGGAAGATCTCGTGGGCCCGCAGCCGCAGCAGGTGACCAAGAAGCTCCGCGACGGCAAGGAAGACCCGCTGAGTCTCACGATCGCCAAGTTTAACCGCCATGGTGCCTACGTGCTGGATCCAGCGCATGCAGGCAAGTTCCCGCAAGTGAATGCGGCTGATGGAGCGGCCAAAGCGGCGAATACGACGCGTTCGAACTACCACGACAGTCTTCAGGAAGCCACGCAGCTAGACGATCTCCAAGGCGAAGCTCCGCCCCCGTACACGCCGCTGACGCTCGAGGACGAGTCGCGGTACTTCCAGCAGCATACAGAGACTCGCAGCGTCTACGCCGTCGCTCAAGAGGCTCCGTCGGATGCCTTGGCGCATTTCCAGCAGGTCTGTCGCAGTCCGTTCGCGCTCGAGGCCGCGTTTCCGAACGCCAAGCTCTCGCTGGCGATCCTCGCCGAAGTCAACTCGAACGCCGACGCGACGTCCGCGTCCTCTTCGTTCGGTGGCTCAGGCTCTGGATTGCCCAACAACGGGTCAGTGGCGGCCGATTTCATCCCGAACGACTTCAAGAAGCAGGTCTACAACCTCTTCCACGACGTCTGCGAGTTGCTGCGCCACTTCTTCTCGTTCAAGGAGAAGGTCGCGCGCGGCGGCTCGGACGAAGCCAAGCACAAGCTGAGCAAGATCAAGGACAAGATGGGCGCCAAGTACGACGAGCTCGTCAAGATCCGCGAGGCGCTGCCGCCGCACGAGAAGAACCTGCTCGCGCCACTGCTCAAGCCGTTCGACGACCAACTCAACTTGGCGTTTATTTAACCACACAGGAGTCATGAGCCCTTGGCTTCTAGAACCATTTAACATAATTCAAATGGCCACATTGGCTCTCCGCTCTCACTAGGCTCACTACATACTAAACGGATGGACAGCGAGCGCTCCATGCAGCAGGAGCACGAGGCTGCTCCAGCACTGGACGCCGCCGCGGCCTGCGCGCTCGTGCCGTTCTCGTTCCGCAATCCGTTCCACGATGCGCTGAGGGATCCGCTGCGTCGGTTCCCCATCGCCGGACGGCAGCTGGAGATCGAGCAGGGCTGGCAGAACGACGGCAAGGGCGGCACGGCCATCGGCTTCGGCGCGTCTGTGTACGACGCGGCGATCCTGCTCTCGCTGTACGTGGACGCGCATAAGGAGCTCGTGCACAATAAGCGGGTGATCGAGCTCGGGTGTGGTCCAGGGCTCGTGGCGGTCGCGGCCGCTCACGCTGGCGCGCAATGCGTGGTGGCCACCGACGGCGATCCGACGTCCGTGGAGCTCACGCAGCGCAATCTAGAGCGCAATGAGTGCCCCAACAGCCACGCGGAGAAGTTCCTATGGGGCGACGACGGCCATGAGCTGCTGGCGCGCGAGTTCGATGTGATCCTGGGCGCCGACATCGTCGCCTGCCCGTACGTGGACGCGTTTGAGGCGCTGCTGGAGTCCTTCCGAGCGCTCGCGCGCACGCCCGAGACGCTGCTGCTGCTCGCCTACAAGCGGCGCCAGGACTCGGAGGCGTCCTTCTTCACGCGCATGAGCCAGGAGTTCACCATTGAGCACGTGCCCGAGTCGGATCTGCACGCGGATTTCCACAACAGCGGCATCTCGCTCTTCCAGGCGCGACTGAAGAGCCAGTAACAGTATCAAATCTACTCTATGAGCAAGTTAGGACTCTGATCGTCGTGCTCTTCTATCTACGCTCCTCTAGCTCTCCTGTCTCCAGCAGACTCTGCTCGAGAATGCGGTTGAAGTCGGTCGGGTTGTCAATGAACACCTGATGGCCGGAATGCGGCACGAGGTACAGATCTGCGCGCTTGTTCTCCGAGCGGAAGCGGTTGACGACCTGCTGGCCGAGACGGTAGTCCATCCAGTCGGACTCGCCGCCGTAAATGAACGTGAGCGGCATGGGCAGCCGTTCGGGTTCCAGCATGTCGATCAACGGACGGACAGCGTACGCTCCAGGCGCCAGATGCGTGCTCATGACCTTCTCGGACGAAGCCTTGAGCGCCCAGTTGTGGTAGATGTACTCGCTGAGCTCTTGTACGTCGAGCGCGCCGTTGCGCATGGCGCTCTGCTGCGGCATGAACGAGATGCGCTTGTTGAGAACGTTCTGAACGAGCTGAGGACCGTACGGGCCAGCCACGCGCGCGATAGTCATGGGCGTGACGCCGTTTTCCCAGGCCGAGCGCACCATCCTCCGCAGCCACGAGTTGTTGCGCGCTTGAGCCTCGGCATTGGACGGATCCGGCGGCGGAGGCGGGTGGCCAACACCAGCAGGCGAGACCAGAACGAGGTGCTGTATGGAATACATCCCAATAGTGAGTGAGTAAATGCCTGGGGATGCCCTGATTCAGGGTGATACGTCACGTACGTCGACGTGCTGCGGGTGCTGGAGAGCGTAGGAGGAGGCAAAGATGGCCTGTAACGTGAGTGAACATTGTGAGTCAGGTGGACACTATCCTCACTAGAGCAGTTGACTGTGGACTTACTCCCATGGAATGCGCAGCGAGGTGGAAAGTGTCGAGCTCCAGCTCCTGACGCCACTTCTCAAAGGCCGAGACAACAAACTCATCAGCGCTATCGAACTAAAACGCATTCAGAACACGTGAGACGCAAGAGAAACGAATGACGACTTCAATGGAGACACTCACGTCTGTATGTTCGAAATCCGGTCGATCGGATCGCCCCACGCCAAGCCATTCCACGGCGTAGACGTTGAAGTTCTTGGCCAAGTAAGCCAAGTTCTAGAGATTCGCGAGTCAATATTGTCTTCCCCTCAGCAAATACCGATCATATGAAATCGTACCGTGGCCCACATGGCGTTGCCGCCGGCAAAGCCGTGAATCAGCACGAGGCTCTTGGCCTCGCCCTTGCGGCGCTTCTCTTCGTCTGTGCACGGCACGATGACCGTCCCCAGTTGCGCAACCTTGGTCATATCAAAGTCTGACGCGATGTTCTTCTCCAGGATGCTGCGCTCTACCTGCTCCAGGCGCGCGTAGCTGGCGGGCACCCAGTTCCACATGCGGCCATGTGAGGCCATGCCTACAGCCAACAGGACGCCTAAGCAACATGCACTCTGCATCACCACGACAGAGACAACAAGGGGGAAAGGAGGAAGATGATCATACCTGCTGTCGCTGCCGCCGGCCGAAGGAACTTGAGCATTATGCTGCCGACTCGTCCGGTCAATTTCTAAAAATGAGACTTTGGTGGGAGGTGCTGACGCTCAGAATGCATGGCTGACCATCATTCCGACAGATGTCGTAATCCACAAAGGAGATATGTGGTGATTACCGTGGGTCATAATCATGGAGTTATTCGTTTGGCCCGTAATCATAATCACTTGATTTTTAGACGCGAGCTCGCTGCACCACGAAGCTTCGCTTTGCTAACATCGCTATCACTGGATTTGCTCATTGCAGATGGATGAGAAGCTCGATTTGGTGTCGGAACAGCCGACGTTTCTTTTAGCTGTAGCTGCTCGTTCGACATCACCTGCTGCTTCAGCTGGTTGCTCTGGTGCTGCGCTTCGACTTGTTCCGCAAACAACATCAGGTTACGCTCCTATCACAGAAACCACATAGACGAATATGGTCAATCATGAACAAGTGCAGGGTTTAAGACGCACTCGTACCCGGAGTTTCACTGCAGTTTCAGCCTGCGCTTGGATCTCCCGCTGTTGCTCGAGCTTGACCTGATCTTGCTTCAACAGGTCTCGCGCAGCGTGCACTACTTCCCAGTAGGCTACAAGGTCTTCTTGGTGCATCATCTGCTGCTCTTGTGAATGCAGAATCTGCTGCCGAAGTACTGTGAGTTCAGCGGTGCGTTGAAAATATTCGCAATCAGTCTGCTTGTGCGCGAGCATATCAGCGTCCAAACGCTGTCTCGCTTGCAATAGCTATCGAGAATCCAAAGCAATACTCTATCATTCTCTAAAAATGCAAAACGTGGCTGCTATCTGATGCTCACCTCCTCTTGCTGGCTCTGCAACGATACAGTCTCTCGCTCAAAGCGAGCTTTTAGATTGTTTTCCAGCGCTTCGAAGTTCTACGCAGAGCAAATGTTCAGATGTGTATGCTTGATTTCAATTCCCAAATCAAATCATCCGAAGGTTACGTTCTGCGCTTGCTAACCTTCTTTAGCTCATTCTCGATAGAAGCACTCTTCTCTGTTTGCTCCTGCACCCGAAGAGCGTCTTTACGCTCTAATTCCAGACATAAATCGCGTAATTCTGCAGCTTTGTCCCCGAGAATTCGTTCTTTTGTCGCCAGCTGAGTTGATCACGTCGGTAGATGGTTTCGCTTTCATATAAACTCCCATTCACGTAAAGTTTGACGTCACTTACGTGTTTTTCCTGATCAACAACTCGATCTCGTGCCATTGTAAGCTCCTTCGTCACATCAACAGCTTTAGTGGCGCTTACTTATTGCAATAACATCATGTTCTCACCTTTTCTTTCTGATCCAAGGCAGTTATACGTTCGTGGTCATCGTGATGTTCTTGGTTTTGAGCAGAAGCTACTGGTAATGGTAGCTGCTGCTGCTGCACAATAGCCTCATGAAGGCGAGCTTCGAGACGGGTGATTTCTTGAATGCGTTTGTCCAAGTTCACTTCTTTCTCGGAAATTCTCTCCATCGCTTCTTCCATAACGCGCTCCATAGATCGAGCGCTTCGTTCTCGCTCCTGTACCGCAAACTCCATTACTCATTTTGACACGGAGAATAAATTGTAACCAGTCAGTTACCTTAACATCACGCTGCTCTTTGACGAGATTCAGCTATGCATGGACAAGAACAATTCAGAAATGATGCAGATAAATACCAAAGACAGATATCCTGACATTACCCGCAATGTATTGATGCGCTTCTCTTCCTCCCACAAACGCTCTTGGTTGTAACGAATGCTCTTCTGGGCTTCATGGCATCTGAGTGAGCAACAATCGAGAATAATACCAACTCCTGGTCCATACCTTGTGTCATTTCATCGTCCAGTCGCAATTCTATCGCGATCTAAGCCCGCATTGCATAGGTCTATCAGTAGTGTTACTAGTCTTAGAGTGCTGAGCCTGATACTTTACTTCATCACTCGCACGCTCGTCCTTGATGCAATTCGGCATATTCACACGTTTAGCAGCAGCCACATGGCCACGCAGAGCCTTGAAGCCACCTGTGCAGTCCATTTCATTCATTTCAATGGCTTGCCGGCCTATAAATACTGCAATGAAATGGCTACACCTGAATGTGACGCGAAGGTATCCCAAACCACATTCTGATGTGTTCACGTAATCCGACCGTGGTCGAGACTGAAGGGCTCACTTCGAGATTTGCCATGCCGACAGACGAGCAGAAGCAGAAGCCGCGGCGGCCGCGTGTGGCTCCACACAAGGCTTTACTCGTGTTTGTGGGGCTGGCTTTACTCACGCCCTTGTGGGTTCTCTATGGGTTCGTGGGCCACGTACTATCGGCGGCGTCCGCGCGGGTTTCACGAAGGGGGCTGGTCGCACTTGGCTTGTTGGCCCTTGCTCTCATGGGTGAGCTCTCGCTGATCGAGTCCAAGAGCTCATCCACTGAGCCCGCAATTGCCACTCTGATATTGCTGGGATCTGTACTGGTGCTGCTGCTCTTTGTGCAGTGGAAATTGCATCAGCTGATCGTATTCTGGATTGGTCGCTCCGAAAGCAGCACCAATGGCATCGCTCTGCTCGTACAGCTGGCTGGTGCAGTGGTAGCGATCGGCTTCGTGTGGGAGTCCATTGTGGCGCTTCATCACTGGTCTCTCGTGTCTGGGCTATTCACATGTATGTTGGCGTTGTACTGATGTAATATTCCGTGGTGCTGTTCGGTTGTCTGACATTTGCTGCATGGATAGATCTCTTTGCGCTGCTGTATGTGCTCACCCCTATCATCGTGGCGCTCTCACATGCCCAGTGGTGGGTTCCTGCGCGATACGCTAAGCTCGAGCGTCTCGAGCGAGAAATCATTGGCCGCAATCTCTCGTGTGAGTTCCACCTGATGAAGATCGCGGGGCTGGGCACCGTATTCGTCCCGTGCACGTCGAAAAACCAGACGAAGCCGAAAAAAACGATTATTCTCATTCACGGATTCGCGGCTGGAAATGCGCTCTGGGCATGTGTAAGTGGAGCTGTTTGTATGTGATGACGTTTTGCTGATCACTGAATTTCTTGTAACTTTTAGAACTTGGAATATCTAGCTCAGCATTACGATGTGGTGAGTATTTCATCGCTCACCGATTGATAGGTTTATTCCTCACTGTTCTGCGCTCTCTTGTGCATAGTACGCGATCGAATGGGTTGGTACTGGCCGATCCGATCGCCCTACGTTCTCGACCTATGAGGTACGTAACATTACGCGAGTTAATTGGCTCGATTTTGCGCGGTTTCTGAGAAAGCTTGTTGCGATTTTTACAGTGTGAAGAAGCGGATGCGATCTTCGTGGACGCCATTGAAGAATGGAGAAAGGAACTTAAGGTAAGAAGGCGCCGTTCTGCTAGTCGATATTGGACCAGAGTTAATAATCTGTGGTTGATATAGCTTACGACATTCTATTTAGCCGGCCACTCAATGGGAGTAAGTTCAAAGGCTGCGTCTGAATGTTGGACGATTCTACTTCGTGAATACCCATTCATTCAATCTCATCGACTGCTTAACTGTGTATCTAGGCGATGTTTGCCAGCTCGTACACCGTCCGATATCCCGGCCACGTTGAGCATCTCGTACTGGTTTCACCTGCCGGTGTTGGCCATCCACCCGCACCAGGACCTATTCCAGTTGGTCTTCGCATATTCCGCTTTCTGTGGAGTCTCCGCCTCACACCAATGGTCTCGATGTATTGCTTGCGGATCGGATCGACATTTTGCTGATCATTTTTCTTCTTAATTTTGTATATAGAGCGTCGCCAGATATGCAGGTCCGTTTGGCCCAAGACTCTTGCGCTTCATCGCATCAGCGCGCATCAGTGTCATGCCAGAAACCAGTTGCATCCGTCGTGGCAACATCCCGTGGGAAATGGTTGCAGCCTATTGGTACCACAACTGGGCGCTGAAAGCCTCCGGTGAAATTGCGATGCACAGTCATCTCTTGCCGGTACAGTGAATCAGTGCACCAATGGACAGAATTTGGATTGATACCTAACAAATTAATGTGCTCAGGGTGTGTTTGCCAAGAAGCCGCTGTGCGAAATGCTGACGCCAGCGACGGTGTCCATACCGATTACATTCATGTAAGGACCGTTTGGCTCAAGTGTCGAATATGCCGCGCATGAAATGATTTCTCATTCTCTATTGTGTAGGTATGGAGGTGGTCCCGACTGGATGGACGCTCATCACGGAGAAAAGGCGAGTCCTGATGGAAATGGGATCGTTTCAACGGTCGCTGGATCTCATTCGCTTTTTGGTCTGGATTAGGTTGCGAGCTCTTTCGAAGGACATCAACGCGTGAAAGTGCTCATGGTTCCGCTGGCGGGTCATCAGGTGTACATGGATAACGTCGACGCATTTAACGAAATGCTCGTGCAAACGCTAGAGGAATGAGACATTTCACCCAGCGATTCGTCTAAGGGTGAGTCAAACCAAAGAAATTCAATACAGCTTCTGTAGTGGATCATTATAATGTGGAACAGGTATCTATTGTCTGTGGATTCAATCTCAAGCCTATGACCAAAAGGATCATTCAAGCTAACGTTGAGTGCACGTATCCAGTGGGATGACCTCGATGGACTGGGCTTCACTTGGAGGAAAAATGCGAAGAACCGCGGGGTCTTCAACGCGAAGTTTCACACGTTCAGCACGCGCAAGGCGCGTGGCGAATTCAATACAGTCGGGACACATTGCTCGATCAACTACAATTACTAGCTGTTCCCAGCATGCTTGACGATCAATATGCTTTGGTGATTCCTGATCCAGCTTCTGCCGAATGTCCATGAGCTTCTGCTTCTCTGCGTGGCACCAGTAGAAGAAAAAGCTGCGACTATTGAGTACTGAAGCAAGCACTTCGCCTCGTTTGTTCCGCTCAACGATGTACTGGTGACCGATCGCTTCAATGGTGTTCGCGACTGCGAGACTCAGCTCCTTCTGAGGAAGGAACCCTTCGTCCGTGCCGCATGCACCGAATCCGCTCAGCGTTTTACCTTGAGCAAGATACTGTAGAAGACTGGTATCCAGTGCCTCTGATGTATTTTGGCGCACTGCAATATCAGCGTCATTAGCAAAAGCTATATGTTCTGCTGGTTCAAACTGCCGATCCTTTCGCAATGCCGCAAAGCTCACAGAAGCCTTCTTGGAGGTCACAAACTGCGCTGTGGCGTCTGGCTGCTGGCCCAGAAAGTCTAAATACTGCGCCACTTTGGCAACCTGCTGGGCATGTGTCCAGCTGAAGAACTGCGCTCGCTCGTCCTCCGACAGGAACGCCTGGAACGTGTAGTACGTGCGTCTCGCAACCTGCTCACCCATCATGGCTCCATCCACTGCTGTCATCAGATGCGGTTCGATCCGAAAACCGAACCGGTCCAAATTCCGGACCGTCCAAGTTCAATACTCCTCCTTTTCAGCCAATCAGTGATCCTGATTCCGATCAGCAACATGATCTGCGACATTTACGCGTCTAATCATGCTGCATGAAGAGCGCCATGACTCTATCTCGCTCTCTGTATACGAACTGAGTCCTTTTTTATCCACCAATGGGAAATCGTGTTAACTTTAAATTTCGTCCAATCAGAGCACTCCATATCCAAGCCAACAGCGGAAAGTTCAATCTGCACACGAATCCCACTCATTCGCAGATTTCCCTTCTCGAGTGCGCGCATCTCCGTTTTCAAGCGAGAGGGAGAGCTTCTTCTCCATCCTCCGGTATCTCTGCGTCGTCACCATGAGCGCGTCGTCGTCGTCGTCGCTGCGCAAGAGCGTGGGCATCGTGCGCGAGGTCTACAACAAGTGGGAGCGTCGTGCGCCGCTCACGCCCTCGCACGTGCGCGAGCTGGTGCAGAAAGGTGTCCAGGTCTTCGTGCAGCCGTCCAACTCGCGCATTTTCTCGGATGAGCAGTACGCGCTTGCTGGCGCGACGCTCACGGAAGACCTGGCGCCTGCGAACGTGATTGTCGGCGTCAAGCAGGTGCCCGTGCCGGAGCTGCTCGCTGACAAGACCTATTTGTTCTTCAGCCACACGATCAAGGCGCAGCCAGAGAACATGGAGCTCCTGGATACGGTGCTGCAGAAGAATATCCGCCTGATTGATTACGAATGCATCACCGAAGGAGGCGAACGTAGCGGCAAGCGCTTGATCGCTTTTGGCGGCAATGCCGGACGCGCTGGCATGATCGCCGGTTTCCGCGGAATTGGCGAGCGTCTCATCAACGTTGGCTACTCTACGCCTTTTGTGAACGTGGGATCGGCGTACATGTATACCGACCTGGAGCAAGCAAAGGACGCGGTTGAACGCGCGGGTAACAAGATTCGATCGGATGGATTGCCTTCGGACTTAGCACCCATGACGTTTGTCTTTACCGGCAACGGCAACGTTTCAAAGGGCGCGCAAGAAATCTTCCGCTTGATGCCTCATCAAATGGTACACCCTTCGGAACTCGGACATCTTCCAAAAGACCGCAAAGTTTTGTACGGAACGATTGTTGAGGATGATTTCATGGTCAAGCCAATCGACCCCCAGCGCGCTCATACACGACAAGACTACTACCAGAATCCGCATTTGTATGAAGGCATTTTCCATGAATCCGTTGCACCTCACGCGTCCATGATCGTCAATTGCATGTACTGGGACGACCGCTTTCCTCGTCTGCTGACGCGCGAACAGATTGAGAAATTGCGCCAAAGTGGAAACCGCAAACTCATTGGAATTGCCGACATTTCTTGCGATATCGGTGGCAGCATGGAGTTCCTGGAATATTCTACGGAGATTGAACGACCATTTGCTTTGTATGACCTCAAGGAGAAAAAAATGAAAGACGAGCTTGACGGCGATGGTGTGATGATGATGTCGGTTGATATCTTGCCCAGTGAATTGGCGCGCGAATCGAGCCAGCAATTTGGCGATAAGTTGGTTTCTTACATGGACATTCTCGCCGGCGTGGACACTCGTGTGCCACTTAAATCCCAGCAAGATCTGCCAAAAGAATTGCTTGGTGCTTGCATTGCAAGCAATGGTATTCTTACGCCCAAATACGAGTACATTCATCGAATGCGTGCGGAACGTGAACGCAGCCGCAGTCATCAGTACATTTCCGAAAAGGCGAAGGTGGCGGGTAGCACCTGCTTGCGATTGGAAGGTCATCTGTTCGACACTGGACTGATCAACCAAATCTTGAACATGATTGAAGACCACGACGGAGGATTTTACCTCGTGGATTGCCAAGTTCGACCCAACTTTCTAGGTGCCGGTAGCACTTCGAGTGCTATTGTTCAAATCAGCATGGACACACGTGAAAAACTGGACGAAATTATAGCAAAGGTCAAGGTACTTTCGGAGTTGACGGCGGGTGCAGATGCCTCGGTATCAGAGCTCCCAGATTTTTGTGGAACCGATTACTCAAAAACGCATGGCAAGGTACAAAAGGAATCGCCGGCTGGTTCCCAGTCGATGGATACTGTATCTGTCACTTCTCAAGAAAAGCGGAAGGTCGTCTGTCTTGGAGCTGGACTTGTTGCGGCTCCACTGGTTGAGTACTTGTCGAGAGATGGCAAAAATGACGTTCACGTCGTCTCTGGACTCCAAGGCGAAGCAAACCGAATGTACCGCAAGTTTTCCCGCCAAAACGTGAAGCCTGAAACAGTCGACGTGGTTGGAGACAGACAAAGCCTTGAAAAGCTAGTCTCAGATGCTGACTGCGTTGTCTCGCTTTTGCCTGCTACAATGCACACGGACGTTGCCAAGTTGTGCATTAACAATGCTACCCCGCTTGTCACAGCTAGCTACATTTCACCTGAGATGAAGCAGCTAAACGATCAAGCACGAAATGCTGGAATCCCAATTTTGTGTGAGCTTGGACTGGATCCTGGTATGGATCACATGAGTGCGATGAAGGTTATTGATGAAGTCAAATCGCACGATGGAAAGATCGTTTCGTTTTCATCAGTGTGCGGCGGACTTCCGGCCCCGGAAGCTGCTGACAACGCTATCGGATATAAGTTCTCCTGGAGTCCTCGTGGCGTACTGTTGGCCGCTTTGAATTCGGCTCAGTACCGACAAAACAACAAAGTCGTTCAGATTCCAGGAGTGGATTTGCTGAGGAGCAATGAACGAGTCAACTTTTTGCCAGCCTTTGCCATCGAGCAAATCCCCAATCGCGATTCTTTGCCCTACGCTGATATTTATGGCATTCCTGACGCTCACTCAATCTTCCGTGGAACCCTTCGATACGCGGGTTGCTGCCAGATTCTGTACCAACTGCGTAACTTCGGCCTGTTTGATATCGATCCGTCTACGCCAATCCCATCAACATGGCCTGAACTGATCAACCAGCTTTCGCGGTCATCCAATGTGAAGCTTCAACAAGATGCTGCACAGTTTTTGCAGTGGCTGGGAGTTCATGACGCAAGTACTCCCCTCGTCAAGTCAGCTTCGGTTCTTGACGCATTCTGCGCACTGCTTCAAGATAAGCTTGCCTACCAACCTGGTGAACGGGATATGGCCATTATGCATCACGAGTTTGGAGTTGAGTACGCGAACGGCAAGAAAGAAACGCGCACGTCTACCTACGTCGGCTATGGCTCGGAGCAGGGAGACACGGTCATGGCTAAGACAGTCGGTGTCACTGCTGCTATCGGTGTGCAAATGATTCTTCAAGACGCCGTGCAAGGTCGTGGTGTCTTGACGCCAACGACACCCGACATTTACGTCCCTGCCCTTGCTCGCTTAGAGGTAGAAGGAGTGCGATTCATCGAAAAGACGTTCCCGCATAGCTCGTAGATGCTGCCACTCATTCCTGTTTCAGTCTAGTAAAGCTTTCAATTTTATGAAGATCAAATTTTACTCATTTCTATTGCGTTGTGAACGGCCGTTGTCGCTGATGAAGATCCGATGAAGCGTAAGCCTGTCGCGGTGAAGGTGCAATGTATTTCTGCGATATTCCATCTGAGGAAAGGAACAGCTTCGAAAGTGCCTTGGGTCGTGAACTTGCGTAGCTCGTCTTGATTTGCCGACCGCCTGCCTTGAGAGGTGGATACACTTTTAGCTCCAGGAAATCGCGCACGTGTTCGTCTTCTTCAATGTTTGACGGCGGCGTAGACCCTGTGAGAGGTTCCTGGTTGAGTGAACTCATAGTAGAAGCGCGTGGGGTCGGCAACTGGCTGAGCTCAGGGCACGCAATCATCACCGATGCCTTGCCCAGATATCTCTGTGGCATGCGATCCGGCCCGTTTCGCTGTCGCAGGATAAGTCCGTGTGGCTTCCATCGGTCCGTTTGCATTTCTGTTTCGCACGTTTCTGGGATAGCAGATATACCAACGCTTTGATTCGTGCGGCGCCGGTAATCGGCGAGCTCATCGATATCCCTTAGCTGCCGTGCAGAAAACACCAGTAAGCTAAATGGCACCGTAGCTGGTTGGCAAGTACATCATATTACCTTTTCCAGCGCGACATCTCGCTCCATCCGTAGCTGAAGAACGTTGACCTCAAGCGCTGTGATCTTTTGGTTGCACTAGAATGCCAACGCACCAAATTATCAGCACAATTCACTTGCCTTAGGCCATTGGCATTGAACGTACGTGGTCATTTGTGTTGATCTCTTTTTCCCACGCCTTGGTTTTCTCAAACAGCATCATCGTTAGACGCTTTTGATCTTCGTTCAACTGTTCGTAGAGGCTTTTCACGCTTGAAAGCTCGTCCTGTTGGCCCAGCAACTGCTCTCGACAGGCTTGAAGTTCCTCAGTTGTCGAGCGCTGCGTTAAATACATCTTGAGAACTGGGCACATGCTGTATTACATATATCAAGTGACTTACCAGAGACTTCTCGGTCCGCGCGAGATTCGTTTTGCCCACTTCCACCGTCAGCCGAAGCTTCGCGAGCTCGGCCTCAACCGTCCGGATATGAAGCTGGTCTGAATCGATTTTGTTTTCAGCCTCGTCAAGACTCTGTCGCATTTGCTCCCCGGCGTCTTGCACCTTTTTCAGCTCGAATGCGATCAGCTCTCCACGGTTACGGCACAGCTGAGTGAACGTCTTCATGGCCTTTTCCAGCACCAGCTTGCGTCGCAATTCGCGTTTCTTCTGCAACAGCTCGGGCATGAGGAGAGCGTCGCCTTCGTCCATATTTCTACTTCGTTGAAGCGACTCCTCTAACGCCGATCGGTCAAGCGTGATCTCGGTCAACAGGGCATCGTTATCACTCAATTCGAAAGCTGACTTTGATATTGCGCTGACAAACTGCATGAGCACTCCGCTTTTCTCGGCCTCGAAGAGTTGGTCTCGCCTGCCTTCTTCAATCTGGTTCATCATGTGCTCTAGTTCTTCAGCAGCGCCTGCGCTGTCTTGGTTCAAGCGCATTTTCAATGCATTCACACTACATTGTGTAAATATACGTTGGTAAGAGCAAAAACGAAAGCCCCTAGCATCCTATACCTTCCAGTGAGCGCCTCAATGGTCAGTTTGGATTCGTCCAGGTGATCGATAAGGGCTTGTTGCTTTCGCTCCAGATCCTGCAATACCAAGACGAGATTTTAGATCAGTGACCAAGCAAGGACCGATTTTCCATCGTACCGCTATCACTTTTTGCTGTTTTTGCTGCTTTTCTTGGCCTTGCTCAATCTCCGTGAGCATTCGATGCACTTCTTGGTGGTAAGCCTCAAAGTTTTTCTCATCGATCTCGATTGCGTTGTCGCTCAAGTCGGATTCAAATTTATCTTCACTATCGCCATTTTCATTATCTTCATGAACTGGACCTTCGTTGTTTCGACTGAGAACAGCTCCGGACCGGGCTTGGCGCGAAGGAGCGCCATTGCTGCTACTGCTTCCGTCTCCTGAGGGAGCGTATCTCGTTATCACAGTGGTACTTGGCATTCGACTGAGCATTCGCTGCAATGGTGGTTTTTTCGCTACTACAGTAACTTGTCGCCCAAGCATACCCAAGAGATCGTTCTCGCGCATCTGCGCCCATTCCAGTTGGCAACGAAGCTCATCGAGCTTTTTACGAGCGATTCCTTTCATCTCTGCGGCTGAAACTGCACTCGGATGCTGAACATGACTGGCATTTTCAGTGCTGGGTGCTCCAGCTTTGATAGTGGCGCCTCCGTTCTGGTCCTTCTGGTCTAAATCCTTCAGTAACTTCTTGTTCATCTTGCGGAAGTCCAGATTCTGCTCCTGCAGTTCCTCTCGCGCTCGTTCTTCTTCAATCAGCTGGTCTTCGAGATGGCGTTTTGTTTGTTCGAACCGCTGGACAGTTGTGGCGAATTCTTCTTTGATTGAGTTCAGCGAAGTTTGAAGGCTATCAATTAGAGTTGTGCTTTCATGGAGCTTCTTCTGATGCACACTGAGACTTTCACTCAGTTGGTTTGCCTTTTTGATCTCCTCTTGAAGCCGGAAATCTAAAACCCAACGCAAGTGGCATTGTTAGTACACTGAAGTCCTCAAGTCCCGATTGTTGCGAAAGTACTGACAGTTCGTGCCGAAATCCGACTCAATTTGGGCCTTCGCGACTTTGGTCTGGTGAAGAGTCTTTGTAACTTCAGCGAGCTCCTCCTTTAAGTGGTTGTTAGAGGCTGAAAAAATATCTCGATCGTGGTTAGAGCGGATGAGCTGCTGCTTGACGTCCTTGCACTCATTCACCAGACGATCGACCTCCTCCTGAGTGCTCTGGACAAGCTGTAGCTTTGAGCGGAGGTTTGCTATTGCCGTTTTCTGCTCGCGTTCAGTCTTGCGAGCAACTTGGAGCTGCTCAAGCGTGTATGCGTTTTCTTTCTGCAGTGCCTTGACACGTTGCTGCAGTGCCTCTTGTACCTCTTCCATCTCTTTGGCTTCCGATCGCAGTCGATGCACAACCGAGCGCATCTGTTGCTCTCCTTTGGACGCACGTATCATCTCAGAGCGTGCAATTTGCAGCTCTTTGCTCTAAACAAAGGAATCAGAGGTGTAAGACAAGTTCCCGCGTTGATACTGCAGAGGTTTATCTTACCTCGCCGTGGATCAGCTCCAGGTGCCCACCGCATGTGTCGCATGGGTGCACCATCAAGACCGTTTCTGCTGGTGCAAACAGCGGCAGGGTCTCACGCAGATCGACCGATGGCACGCCTGCCAGACGATCGTCAATCATCAGTGACTCTTGTGCTCCAACTGTTTGTGACTGCTGTGGATGATTCAGCGATCGATGTCGAAGCTCTTCTTTTACAAGGATCACATCTTGATAGTAAGCTCGACGGATTACTTCGATGATCTGGTTGCGTCTTGCCAGTCTTCCTTGCAGCATCTCCAGCTGCCGTGCCAAGGTCATGTGCTTTGTCGATTCGACGTCCTGATCATCATTGGCCTCCAATGCCTCTATCACTAGTGGCGAACCTCTTTCAAGAAGCACTTGTGCAGAAGCCGAGTCATTGACAGATGTGTTATCTCTGTCGATAATCTCACCAACTGTTGCTGATGTGCAATCCATCCTTCGAGATAACGAAGAGGGTAGTCCTGCCAGCCCTGAGTGGCTGCCATTGATACCAAAGCCTGGCCCGACACTGTCCAATTGCTGCATGGATTTGAACAGGTGCCACTCACTCTGAATCGATGTGGCGCTGTTGAACAGCTAAGAATACCGCTCTAATTATACGCGTATTGCTCAATATCTTTACAGTCGGTAAATTATTGGCAAAACTCAATATAACGTAACCCGAACAGTAACAATATAGAGCGAAGTATTTTGACAGCAAATTGAATACTAAATCACCTCGATACGAGCTTCCACTCAGAGATGATCGCTGGAGTCTGTGCGCTTGCTGATGCCTATTCCAGTCGAACTTCCGCAAGTGTAGAGGGTTAAATCCAAGATAAGGTGGCCAAACTTGATCAATCCTTATGTCCATTGAGATATTAAAGAATTATCGACGCCTGCATTCATGTAATTCACAAAGTAAGTGAAGTTCAACCTACCAGTAAAAGCGATTTACGTACCATTATGCTGGATAGTGTGTTGAAGCACAAACATGACCCAAGTGATGAACAGAGTTTGCAATATCGTTTGGTCGCGTTCCAGCACGTTCGCCAGCAAATGAAGTGCTGAAATGTTAAATTCCCACCGCAGAAACGCATGCACGCACACCACGACACAAACTCAACCATTGCATACGCGAGTATATTGGTGACTGTGTAATACACCTTGGTGGAGTCGAAAAGCTCCATTTCTGCGTAAAACCGGGCGTTCGGCAGATGAAATAGAGTTAAAAAGTAGATTGCGTAGAACATCGGGACGACACTCTCGATGAACTCAATAATGACAATGTGTTCGCATTCCAGTAGTAATTCATGGACCATCTGCGATCTGGTGAAGTTAGGCTGTGGACTAGGAGCAATAGCAATTGTTGAAAAGTATCGAGACAAGTTTCTGCACACCGACGCCCAATTGAATCTTGACAGCACCCGAGATATGGATTGATGAAGCATATTTTCTGGGTCAGCATTGACGCTCTTTCCGGTAGTCAATTCACGCTTGCCTCTTTGGACATGATTGCGCAGATTCCAAAGGTGATAAACGTTGCGAACCAAATCAACGACAATTAGCACTATTCCCGAGTAAATCGAACTTGTCATTTGCATGCACTTGAACATATACAAAGCATCAAATAGCTCGACTGTTGGGAGCAAAGCAGCTGATGGCGTCCCAGGTGAAACGCGCTTAATTAGCAAACCCAGACCGTATTTGATGACTGGGAGTACAAGGATAAATGACGTTTGAGCCAACCCACGCAGTTGCTGAAAAATCGCAGTGTATACGGGATAAATCAAAATGAAACTTGAGTTCACTGCCACAACTAAGACAGCAGACTTGATCTGTGTCAAAATTTCTGGATTCTCGCGCAGTCGTTTCTTCCCAACAGTAAAAAGTATGATGGAGAACACCGAAACGTTCCTATCGGTGAAGCCATCTCGAATGCAAATAGAATAGGAAAGCGCCAAAACCGAGCCAATAGCAGACTATAAAGCTCGAATGCAACTGAAGAAATAAAACCCATAAGAAAGACATGTTTTGCACTGAAGCGAGCAGCCGGAATCAATTTCGTCACTTGAACTGACACTCCGACAGTCACAACAAACATTGGCAAGTACACACGAATCCAGTATACCCAGTTGGCTTTCCATCCTTCACATGGTGACCGTAGCGGCAGCAATTCGAGTAAGAGCGTGAGTGTAAACGCTGGCATAAGTGCCAACGAGCACACTGTAAGCACACGAAGCCAGGAGGTCGAATTAATATACTGCATCAAATCTCTAGCATGAATGCTGTCGTTATGGTCAAACAGAACGACTTGTCGCATTTCTTCCTGTTTGCAGTGATCTTAGTAAATTCAGCTTGGCCTCCAATACAGAGAGCTCTGTAGAACACTCGTAACCTACCAAGTGATCCTGACGCGTTTTGAGCATTACAAAATGTCACCGTCCGTAGGAAAGAATGAGCGTTGTGACTGGATGAAAAGCGATACCTATTGATTTTCAGCAGCTAGATAAATATTATTAGGATGCTATTCTTAGCAAAATTGTTGCACCATTTTTATAGCATGAGCTAAATTCTAGGTTACTGTTGTGTTTGCTCTGTTTCGCATGGTTGTACCACCAAGGTCATCTCTGCTAGTGCAAACAGCGTCAGAGTGTCACGCAAATCCACCGATGGCACACCTGCCAAAAATTCGACTACTCGTGTGCTTGTGGCTGCTGCTGTGAATGATTCAGCGATCGATGTCGCAGCTCTTCTTTTACAAGAATCACATCTCTCGGTGAAACATTTTCATGATCTAGTTGCGCTGTGCCAGCCTTCCTTGCTGCATCTCCAGCTGCCTTGTCATGGACAGGTGCTTGGTCATTCCGGCGTCCTGATCACCACCATTACCAACACAAGCTGCAGATCACTTTTCTTGAGAAAACAGTCCGTTTTACTTTTCTTGATAATCCCCGCGGTTGCAAACTCGTATGCACTACTATCAGAACGACGAGAGGCTAGTATCCCTGCATGACTTTTTTCATGTGCGCCGACGCCGATGCCGCCTCCTCCTACTACGTGGAAGACATGCATGATGGCACTCATCTGGGCTGAGCACACGAAAAGCTAAGAATACTTTTCAAATTATACATTTCTGGTCTGGGAGCTTGTGTTGCAGTCACTCATTGTTTGTCATCGCGTGGCTGACCTGACCCTGACCTGCAAATTACAGCAGCTGCTGAACCTAGTGTCCAATTTTAAGACACCCACAGATGTGTACATGCGTTTCTAGAAGTGCTGATCGCCCTTCTCGCTTGGTAATGATCCCATCTCGTTTTAGTTTTTCGTATCTCCTCAGATTATCGCAGTGCACGGGTAGCTGGCCTTTTCACAAGAGCGTACTGGCTCAAGTAATTCTTGGTAAATCTCACATTTTCGAGCAGCATTTGGCCGCATACTAAGGTATCCTTTTGTGCTCATTCATCCCTGCTGATTAGTGAACTCGTACAGCACTATGAAATTATTGAAATCCAGCGGTAAGAGTGATATGGCCTCGGTTTAACACATGCTTCATATTTCTAAGGTGGAATTTGCACAGATTCTCATGAGCCGTCGGCAAGGAGTCCACTACCATCCTTTCCTACTTATCAAACGAGCTCCCGACACGTTCAGAATTTTGATGGAATATACAAATTTGACATCTTGGTTTCGTGTATTCGCTGTTTGCTCTCTGGCACTTTCACCAGCATTTGCGTTTACGATTTTGGTTGAATTGCTGCCAGTGCGGCCACCCAGTGAAGGTTGGAAAGCTAACAGGGTCTTCTGGCTGCGCGCGTTCTTGTCAAGTGTTGCTCTTTCGTTTGGGACTGCAAATCCGTTCCCCATACTGGTACCAGCATCTGGTTTGACTTTGAAGCATGTCTTGTTCATGGCTATAGGCGCATCGGTTGGTTTCGAGCTGCACGTATTGTTACTCGCTCAAACCTGGCACTTTCCTGGTCCATTTTGCATTGGTCATCGGATCTCCAACGTGGCACGCTTCAATGTATTTTTGTGCATTTTTGGCAATTGGAATGAAAAAATGGCGAGCAAATCCAGATATCATGAAGCAAATGATAGCCAGTATTCCGCTGTAGTTGGCGCAGACACTTCTCTTACTCATTTATCCAGTGTACAACGCGATTTTTCTACGGCTGCATGGACTTGCTCAAATCGCTTTAGTATTGGTGCTTCCGGTCATAAAATATTGCATGAACTTGATAATAATCCGAGCTTCTGTTGGGGTTCCAGCTGCTGGCGCTATTGGAATGGTTACAGTTGAGCTTTTTGATGTTCTTTATTTATTCAAATGTATGCAGTCGGCAGGCTCGATCGGGTCGGGAGCGGGGCTGATTTCTGTCGATGTGGCTCACAATGTCTATCACATTTGGCATTTGCACAAACGCGTCAAACTATTGAGGGCAGATCTGACCAAAAGTGGGCTCTTGATTGATCACAAAGAGATGATCCAGAAATCGATGACTCGAGTGTCATCGAGGTCTCACTCAATTTTACGTCTTGTATCATTTGATCCATTAATCGTGGCGACAAACATGGTGGCACTGAGTCTACTCTCTGAAAAGGACGCGCGCCTACCAACTACAAATTGATGACGGTCGCAAAATCGATCAATGCATTCAAGCAATAGGCCAGTTTGGCCAAATTAGACAAGGGGGTTCAAGAATTGCTGTTGGAATGCAAACATATCGCCTCATTGAGTTCATTGAGTGCGCTGTTCCGATGCTTTACGCGGTCTACCTGATTTTATTGTTTCATTTGCCAAACGCCAAGTTTTACCCTGAGATGGAGCGGTTTGACGCCGCCAAGCTTGCGTACACTGTGCGCAACATCGCTATTTATGCGACGCTTGAATTTGCTTCGCTCCTTTACATGCATATCTTTCTGGAATGGAAATTCAATTTTTCAGCGCTACATTTACTAACAAACGTATTGGAGCGTGAAACTGCTGTGCTGCAGAGTGTTTTCATGATGTGGGTCATTATTGTACTCCAGCTAACACATCAACATGCGGGTATGTGAAGTTCTATGCAGGCACATGCATTAAGAAAACTAACTCTGTAGATGCAGGTGTCGACTATTCATTAAAATTTCAGTGAACCTGACGAAATATCCCCCAAGTGTCAGTGCATCAATAAAAAAACACAATAATGAACCGTGAACATGATTGGTATATAAACAGGGCTGAACACAGATGCCAATTATTCTTGCAAATTCCGATTGCCATTGAGGATCTTAGAGAATCGTACTTCACCCAAATTATGAACACTGTTTGGAGCATGGCTTGTTCACGTTCCAGCACATTCGACAGCAAGTGAAGTGCCAAAATGTTGAGTTCCCACCGCAGATATGCGTGAATATAAAGCATCGAACCAAACTTGAGCGCTGCGTAGGTAGGACGATGTGAGTCAACTTGAAGGTGTCGACACGCTGCATCTCCGGGTAAAACTTGGCATTCGGCAAATGAAACAGAGCGAACATATAGAATAGATTGCGTAGAACATTGGGATGACGCACTCGATGAACTCAAGAAAATCAATGTGCTCACATTCTAGCAGCAATGATGAATCGGAAAGCGCCAATACCAAGCAACTATCAGCACGAATGCAACGGATGAACACAGCCCCATAACCAATATCTGTTTCAGATCGACACTTGACTTGAACCCGCCCCTGATGGGACAAGCATTGACAAGAATACGTACTACCCGCCGCAAGGCCCACGAAAAAGATACGACCGCACGGCCGTTGTGACCAGAAAACTCCAGAAAACACTTCACGAAAAGCAAGACCACGGCACATTTGCACAGATATCGACGCGCTACCCATGACACAACTTTTCAGGAGACAGAATTGCTCCTTTTTTACTTAGATCTTCAGGCAGTTGAGATTATCCAGGCTAATAACGTTAATCGAGCCGCTTAAGAAGAAGAAGAATACAAGAACAAGCGAACCCAATACATCCAGTTGGCTTCCCATCCCTCACTCGGTGAACATAATGGTAGCAATTCGACACTCGGTGAACATAATGGTAGCAATTCGACTAACATCGTGAGTACAAATGCTGGTGTAAGCGTCCGCAAGCACACGCTTAGCACGCGCAGCCAGGACGCCGAACTGGTATATTGCACCAAATTTTGAGCGTGAGTGCTGTCCGTTCGATCGTGCGAAAAGACTCTGCGTACGTCTTCCCTTGATCCTTGGTTGGGGCGATCTGATCAAGATACATTGGACAATGTGGAGTAAACCCACTTACCTGGTGTTGCTGGTACAATACTTCCTTTGCGAGAGTCCATGGTTCACGGGAACTGATGAAGTTGAACAGTGATACCGCGTGCTAGCTCTGAAGAAGCAGTGAAATTCATTTTCTCTGCAGTTTATATGTAGGGCATTTATTTTATTGTATCTCACTTTTAAGATGTTGACCTGAACCTTAGATGCCAAATTCCGGTTTGAATGCTCTAAAAGCATGGACATGTAAAACAAATATCGTGCTGATAATGCGAACTCTATTCGTGGAAATCGTCGTGTGCCTCAACTCTTGATTGCGTTGCAAAACTTAGTGTCTGCACCATTCATTTGGTCAACTACAAGCATATCCGAGTTGGTGATATACCCAGGTAATGTCAGCAGAGAGACAAAATCAACTGCTAGAAAGGAGCGTGTCGTTTTGCTTAACACTACCTCGTGTTTTGTGTGCCATTTCCTAGAGTCCTGCATGGGGGCTATGAAAAACTTTAGAGTCGTCTCATCGCGTCGCTGTCCGAGCCGGCAACGTGTACTGCGCCTGATAGAATATACCGATTCGACTTCGTGGTTTCGTTTATTTCTAGTTTGTTCACTTGCACTCACGCCGGCGTTTGCGTTTGTAATTTGGTCGAATTGTTACAGCTACGTTCACCGGCGGAAGGATGGAAAGCTAACTGGGTATTTTGGCTTCGCGCATCCTTATCGAGTAAAGTGCTATCGTTCGGAACATTGATTCAATTTACGATACTGATTCCTGCGTCTGGCTTGACGCTGAAACATGCCTTTTTCATGGCAGTAGGTGCAACCACGGGATTCCAGCTTCAGATTCTTTTGCTTGTCCAGTTCTGGCGTTTTCCAGTCCCATTCGGACTCCTGTGTGGTGCTGGAGCTTGGGAGTCTTCGTTGGTTCTCTCCGCATATTTGGCTGTCGGAGCAAAACAATGGAGAGAGAAACCGGATATTGTGAAGCAAATGAAGGCTACCATCCCAATCATGCTGACTCAGACACTTCTTGTTATAGTCTATCCTGTGTACAATGCCATTTTTCTTCAGCTACATGGCCTCTCCAAAGTGGTATTTATTCTCTTGCTCCCGATCATCAAATTCATGATGAACTGGTTGGTGGTCTATGCCTCGACTGAGATCCCGGCCGCCAGCTCTATTGGAATGGTAACGATTGAGCTCTTTGATGCTCTTTACTTGTTTGCAGTCAGCTGGTTCTATCGGTTCAGGGGCGGTATTGATTGTCGTCGATTTGGTTCTCAATTTATATCACTTCCGCAATTTACACAAACACATCCGCAAAGTAAAGCGCGAGTTGGCAAAAAACGGAATCATAGTTGACCTCAAAGATGCTGTTGAGACGTCCATGAGCAAGATCATTTCCAGGTCTAATTCACTTCTGCATCTTCAGTCAATTAGATCGCTCAATTCTTCGAAAAATGTGATCCTTCCTAGTCCACAATCCGGAATTGAAACACGCCCAGTAGTAACAAAACTGCTAACCGCTGCTAAAACAATCAAAGCATTTAAAGAAAATGTCAGCCTGGCCCAATTGGCCTTGAATTGCTTCGGAGTGTGAACGCATTATCCTTATTGAATTCATTGAGTACTCCGTCCCGATGTTTTATGCCGTCTACTTGCTGATTCTGTTTCATTTACCAAATGCCCAATTTTATCCCGAGATGTATCATTTCGACACCGCCAGGCTTGCCCGCACTGTGCGTAATATTCTCACCTATGCAACTCTTGAGTTCGCATCGCTTTTATACGTGCACTTCATTCTACGCTGGAAATTCAACATTTCAGCGCTCCATATGCTGGCGAGTGTTTTAGAGCGCGAAATATTCATGCTATAAAGTGTGTTCATGACATGGGTCATTATTGTACTTCAGTTGACAGTCCAGCATGCTGGTACGCCTTTTCGTGGAGCGATTTGAGTTTTCACTCATGCGAGTGTTAAAAAACTCTTTATCATTGTAGGCGCTGACTTCACATTGAAATTCCAATGGACTTGAATGGCTTATCCGAGACGAACTTGAGTTGAAAAAATATTTTGCTGCAATATCATACTTTAATACTGAACATCGTTTACTTAATCGCTGTGTGTTGCACAATCGCTTTAATCCAGAACAGCAGCAAACATAATATTGAAGGCGTTTGGCATCGACAACGATGACGGACTATCAACATTTCCGTAGTTTCTTCTCTTGTGAGTTAAATTCTTTGTGGCAGCATCTCGAAACAGCTCACGCAGCGCCATTGTTTACTTTAGCTCTAAACTTCAGCACATCTGGGATTACTACTTCATAAAATGCCAGCTCCACGCTGTTCAAAACCAAGTTGGATTACATCAAGATTGCGAGTGTACCTTACGCTATGTGGCTGATTGCTGAACCAAAAGCTCAATTACATTTTTTAGCAATGGCGTGGATGCGTTTTAGATATGAACTTCATAGCCAACGTGAAAAAAGTGAAATTACTATAAAATTATATATATATAGATCCTATCTTATCCTCAATCCGGACGCTCAGGGCTTAAAATATTATCCTAATAATGCTCGTCCTCTTCTTATATACTGGCAACCGTGCCGAATTTAGATGAAAACGTTCATCACGAACTCTTTTAATACTCACAGTGCTAATACAGCAATCGCCAGCATCGTCTGGATCATTTAAGGGTGTGCAACGTTAGCGCCAAGCCAGCAAACATGAGTTTCGGTCCAAACAATCCGCTAACGTCGTATGGTAAGAATGCATCGAGATATTGTTTTTCTTGTGCTAGTATTCTATTATGGATGTGCGCAGATCCTCACAGGCACGTATTAAAAGGGTATTTAAATAACTCTGCAAACTCCAAACAGGCTCAGAGCTTGATAGATTATACCAATTCAACGTCGTGGCTTCGTGTCTTCGCAGTGTGCACTCTGGTACTCTCACCAGCGTTTGTGTTTACAATTATGGTCGAATTGGTGCCATTATGTTCACCAAGCGAAGGGTGGAAAGCCAATTGGGTCTTCTGGCTTTGCGCGACCTTGTCAACGTTTGTGTTATCCATCGGTGCTGCATCGCAATTCAACCGGCTGGTTCCTGCGTCTGACCTAAAGCTAAAGCATGCACTGGTTATGGCTGTTGGTGCGACAATAGGATTCGAGATGCAGAGCTTGGTGGCTGCTCGGTTTTGGCGGTTTCCCATACCATTCGGACTCATGTGTGGAGCTCCGATTTGGGACGCATCTATGGTTTTCAGCGCGGTTTTGTGCGTTGGAACGAAAAAGTGGCGAGAGAACCCAGAGATCGCAACGCAAATGAAGGCGGCCATCCCACTCGAGTTGGCTCAGTCACTTCTCGTACTGGTTTATCCCCTATACAATGCTATCTTTCTGCGATTGAACGGTTTTGCTCAAGTCGCCTTCGTGCTAGTACTTCCTGTAACCAAGCTATCTATGAATTGGTTGATCACGCGTGTGTCAGCTGGGATCCCAGCCGCTACAGCAATTGGAATGATCACAGTCGAGCTTTTTGATGCTCTGTACCTGTTAAATGCATGCAGTCGGCGGGTTCAATGGCGTCGGGGGCGGGACTGATCACCGTCGATTTGATTCATAATGTGTATCACCTTTGGAGTCTACACAGACACGTACAACGCGTGAAAAGGGATTTGGCCAAGAACAACATCCATATCAACCCCACAGACATTGTCCAAAAATCAATGATTCGTGTGGCATCCAGGTCTCATTCGTTGGTGCCATTTCAGAAAGGTACGCTGTGGCTCCTTGTCCTGAATCAAAGCTTGACTCACGTTCACCGACACCTAGATTGCAGATGGCTGCAAAAGCAAGGAAGTCATCGGATAATAATGCACGACTGGACAAGGCGGTGCATGAATTGTTGCTGGAATGTGAGCGAATTGTCCTCATTGAGTTCATCGAGTGCTCCGTTCCGATGTTCTACGTTTTCTACCTCACTGTACTGTTTCATTTACCGAACGCAAAGTAATACCCAGAGATGAACCATTTCGATACCGCCAAACTTGAACGCACCGCGCGCAACATTGCCACGTATGCTGCCCTGGAGTTTGTGTCTCTGTTGTACGTGCATTTCTTTTTGCGCTGGGAGTTTAATATTTCAGCGTTGCATTTATTAGCGAACGTGTTGGAGCGCGAAAACGCTATCTTGCAAAGTGTATTTATTATGTGGGTTCTTATCGTGCTCCAACTGACACTCCAGCACACTGGTAAGCGTGGCCCATCGCGTGTTTTTGCCGTGATCGTCAGAAAACTAACGTTGTTTTTCGTTACAGGCCTGGATTTTGCTCCTAAACTCCATTGGTCTTGATCATGCTGCAAACATTATGTACGCCCGGAGCTTGAAATCAAATCGACTGTCAATAGGGTATGTACACATATCACTCTAATTGCATCGGAGGTCTTCACAAGCATTTGTGATGTAAAAATATCAACACCAACCAGCCTTACTGGTTCCTTACAAAATCGCGTCCAGCAAATTCGAAATTGATGCAAACCAGACAAAGCAGTTCATGAATTACTCCTGAGATTCTTCAATTGTCTTTTGAGCGTCTCCTAGTTCTGCATTGGAACTTAAATCCCATCCAGCGACACCGGAATTGCAGACTGCTGCAAAAGCAATCAAAGCATTTAACAAGAATGCGGGTACGGTCAAACTCGACAAAGCAGTTCATGAATTACTTCTGAGTGTGCATTGCCCTCATCGAGTTTATCGAATGCTCCGTTCCGATGTTTTACGTTTTTTGTTTGACCATACTGTCTCACTTGCCAAACGCTTAGTTTTATCCAGAGATGGCTCATTTCGACTCTGTTGAACTAATTCGCACAGCACGAAACATCGCCATGTATACGACGCTTGAAATCACGTCACTATTATACGTGCATTTCTTTCTACGCTGGTAATCCAACATTTCAGCGCTTCACTTGCTGGCAAACGTACTAGACTTGAGCGCGAAAACATCGTGCTTCAAACCATTTTTGGGTTCTTATCGTGCTCCAATTGACGCTTCAACATTCCGGTGCACATT
The DNA here is from genome assembly GCA_023337935.1 of Elongisporangium anandrum. Classification (NCBI taxonomy): domain Eukaryota; phylum Oomycota; class Peronosporomycetes; order Pythiales; family Pythiaceae; genus Elongisporangium; species Elongisporangium anandrum. The sequence continues at coordinate 4,633 of JAADXR010000021.1, read as the reverse complement.
CCCGTTTGTGTTGCATTTGACAGAATCCAACTCTATGCATCAGACTTAGGCCTTGATTACGTGCTCAAACATTGATCTTGATCATACACGAGAAAACGCCAAACATTTCCTCTGTTAGTGGCAATAAAGTTGTGGCTACAGCAGTCAAACTATAGTTGATGGAGGTTTTGTAGATTTTGTAAACGTGCACTAATAAAGTTAGCACTTTCGTAAGTCAGAATCAAGACACGATGTAGTTCAGCTTCAGTCACATCGGAATAGATATTTCATTCTGCGTACGGATAGCTTTGCACAAGCATCGACTTTCCAGAGCAGTGTCAGCTCAGTCTTGGCATCCCAGACTGCCTACCATTCAGTTCTATTTGGACACTGTCCGCGTGGATGTGCGCGAATCGAGCTTGACTTGCAAGCAGCAACTAAGAATACATCCTGCTAATAATACGTTTCCACCTTGCTGGGCTTGGATAGACTGATTTTCTGGTCTGTAAACGTGTGTCTGCTCTTTGAGCCTTAATGCATGACTCGGCAGTAAACCGCCCTTGGTTGGAGCTCCATTAACAAGAATTCGTAGTCTTTGCACGATCCTCTTAGTGTCAATGGGCTACGGTAATGCTATCAGCGTGGTAAAGCCATCCAGTAAGTTTCTATGCGGCATATTATTCAACTCATTTTGGTATTCATACTTGCAATTGCTCAGACTCTCACAAGCGCGCACTGAGGAAAATCGAAGTGGCCTCACCCAACAATCGCACGAGGAGGCAGCGGGCTCAGAGCCTGGTGGAATATACTGAATCGACATCGTGGCTTCGCGTGCTTGTCGTGTGCTCGCTCGCATTCACACCAGCGTTTGCTTTTATGATTGTAGTCGAATTGCTGCCGTTGCGACCTCCAAGTGAGGGATGGAGAGCTAATTGGGTATTCTGGATTCGCATTGCCTTATCAACGTTTGTACTCTCCCTCGGCGCCGCAATTCAGTTGACTATACTGATGCCAGCGTCTGGCTTAAAGTTCAAACATGCCGTGTTGATGGCTATCGGTGCAACGATTGGATTTGAGCTAAACATTTTATTGTTCGCCGAGTTTTGGCGCTTCCCTGTCCCGTTTGGGCTATTGGTTGGGTCTCCAGCTTGGCAATTTTCAATGATATTTAGTGCATTTGCAAGTATTGGAACGAAAAAATGGCGGGAGAACCCAGAGATCACACAGCAAATGAAGGCCACAATTCGAATCATATCAGCCCAATCGCTCCTTATATTAGTCTATTCGGTGTTCAACGGGATTTTCCTGCGACTTCATGGTTATGCCCAAATCGCATTTGTATTGGTGCTTCCGGTCACCAAATTTTGCATGAACGCGTTGATTGTGTATGTATCAGCTGACATCCCAGCTGCCAGCGCCATTGGAATGGTCACAGTTGAGCTCTTCGATTCTCTGTATCTGTTTAAATGCATGCAATCAGCACGCTCGATGGCATCAGTAGCAGGGCTTATCGTCGTGGATCTAATTCACAATTTAGTACAGCTTTGGAAGCTACGTATCCACGTTCAGCATGTAAAAGAAGACTTGGCGAAGAACGGTATCAACTTCGACCACAAGGATATGATCCAGAAATCCATGGCCCGAGTCGCGTCTAGAACTGATTCGCTGCTGCGTCCTCAATATGCAAACCCACCGGTCTTTTCAAAGAGCACGATCCTTCCAAGTTCGCCATCTAGGTTTGGAGCACGACCAGGGGCGACAAAATTGATGGTAGCTGCTAAAGCAATGAAGGTTTTCAACCGCAATGCGGGCTTGGTCCGATTAGATAAAGAAGTCCATGATTTACTGTTGGAATGCGACCGGCTTGTCCTGATTGAGTTTATCCAATGCTCCGTCCCGATATTTTACGCCGTTTACGTGGTGGTTGTGTTTCATTTTCCAAACGCCAAGTATTACCCCGAGTTGAAGCAACTTGACACCGCTAAGCTTGCCCAAACCGTGCACAGTATCATCACGTATGCGATGCTCGAGTTTGCGTTGCTGCTGTATATTCATTTCTTCTTGCGTTGGCAATTCAATATTTCAGCATTGCACTTGCTGGCTAACGTGTTGGAACGAGAAAGCACCATACTTCAAGGCGTTTTCTTGGCGTGGGTCATCATAGTGCTTCAACTGACAGTACAGCATGCTGGTACGTGGAGTCTCGTAGTTTATGATTGTGTTAATGCAAAAACTGACTTTGACTGCAATTTAGGTGTGGACTTTACCTTTAATTTCCAATGGCCCTGATCTATAGTTCGAGTCAGAAAAAAATCTGTTGTCGAGTGAATGATATTGAGCATGGAAGAAATCGCGACAGCCCAGACAACGAAAATTCAAATTGAAGCACGTATCAAATGTGATATGGTGGCATTGATTCGACTTTCGAGGATTTTTTATCTGACTTTATACTACTAATAAAGATTGAACCAATAATCACCATACAACCAAATTATCACAATTCAAATTATCACTCTATGAGGTGCATATTTGATGAAACCACTATTCCTGAATGAAATTCTAGCGTCAAATGTTAAAAGCACAGGTCGATGTCGAACGTTCACCTCCACATAAACAAAATAATTGTATAATTGAGAAGCACTAGTCTTATAATGATCCTAATGTTGGATAGAATTCGCGTTTGGACATATATTATGACCATTCGAAATTGAATGAATAGTCAACGCCTACGTACGAGCACAACGTTAAGTTATCAAGCACACTCTTCAAAAGCGAGAGCGACCCACATACCGTTATGCTGGACTGTCCACTGAAGCACGATCATTACCCAAACAATGAACACAGTTTGCAGCAACATTTTTTCACGTTCCAGCACGTAGGCCAGTAAATGAAGAGCCGAAATGTTGAATTCCCACCGCAGAAACGCATGAACATACAGCAGTGAAGCAAACTCAAGCGTTGCGTACAAGACGATATTGACGACTGTGTGTTTCAACTTGGAGGCATCAACATGCTCCATCTCCGGATAAAATTTGGCGTTTGGCAAACGAAACAGAGCAATCATGTACATGGCGTAGAATATCGGGATGACGCATTCAATGAACTCAAGGACCACTATGTGCTCACATTCCAGCAGTAGCTTGTGAACCCCCTTGTAATCTGCTGAAGCTGGCACTTTGGCTGAATATTATTGGAGACGCTTCAATTTCAGGCTGTCGACTGGGAACTATAGCACTTCGGAATAAAACTGGTGAGATTGAGATTATAATACGATGTATCGACGGCCCATTCGATCTTGCTGCTACCCGCGACATAGAGATCTGGATCATATATTTGTGCCCGATAGTAGCATCAGCACTCGTAGTTAAATCTTGCTTCACTCGCTTTACATGCTTGTGCAGATTTCGAAGGTGATATACATTGAGAAGCGAATCAACAGTGATCAGCCCAACTCCCGATGGGATCGAGCCAGCTGATTGCATGCACTTGAACACATACAAAGCGTCAAAGAGCTCAATGGAGACCGTCCCGAGCGCAATAGCGGAAGGGATTCCAAAGGAAACTAGCATAATCATTAAGCATAAATCAGTATGAAGCTTGCCTGAGATGCCGCAATTAAGACAGCAGACTTCATTTGTTTCGTGATTTCTTGGTTTTCACGCCACCTTTTTATTCCAACAGCAAAAATTATGAAAGCGAATACTGAAATTATCAATACCGGAGACGCCACCTGAAATGCAAATGGAACAGGGAAGCGCCAAAACCGAGCAAGAAATAGGTTGTAGAGCTCAAATGCAGTCGCTGAACCAAATCCAATAAACAAAATATGATTCATGCTAAAAGGGGTCGTTGGAATCAGTATCACCATTTGAATCGAAATCCCGAGCGATGTTATAACCATTGACAAATACAAGCGAATCCAGTACATCCAGTTGGCTTCCCATCCGTCACTCGGTGGACGTAATGGCAGAAACTCGACTAGAATTGCGAGCGCAAATGCTGGCATAAGCGTCGACGAGCACACTGTTAGCACACGACACCAAGAGGTCGGGTTGGTATATTGCACCAAGTCTTGAGCGTGAATGCTGTCCGCACGACCAGGCGAAAAGACTTTCTGCATACCTTCCCTTCTGCGATGATCTGAGTAAGATCATGTCACCAACACAATCAAATGAGCAATGTGGAGCAATTGCACTTACCCAACGACTCTTACCCATTGACCGCATTATGAGAATTCATCGTTCACAGGAAAGATTGAGCTCGAACGATGCGTCTGATTTGATGTGTTTGAAAGACAAGTAAAACACATTTTCTCGCACTCCATTGATTTTCATCAAGGTGAGTATAGTGAGGGCTCTATTCATAGGTTTTCACACTTGCTCGAAATTGTAGGCACAATCATCATGTCGCATTACTGTTATTTGTCGTTGCAGGAAATTCCGGAATAATAATTTATACAGACTAATAATAAGGTGGTCACACGCTGCACTGATGATGGGAGCAACCACGTGTAATAGACAGTGTTAGGACTCGGAAATCTACGGTCTTGGCTCACTGGCTACGACCCTAAAACTTCTCTTCGCCTGGAAATCCTGAATTCAGCGACTCCAACCAGCGGCAACTGCCGTAAAGGGGTTCACGTCTCCTGGCCTTT